>PDGT01000101.1:1003633-1131843 GCA_003671415.1 Megathymus violae | reverse complement strand
GTGCATTCGATTGGGCTTGGCCGGAAACCTACAATTTGACACCAAACTTTTTTTTTTTTTGCCAGCGATTTTTTGCCGGTTCCAACACTTGTGTTAGAACCGGCGAATCTCTACTACTATTCATCAATCAGAGTAGAATAGAGGAGAACCATGTCCCATAAAATATTTCAGTGTCAGCTGCAGCCGACTTGCGTTGCCGCCTCATATGCTTAATGCGACGGACTCTATTGATGCTGCATTTTGAAACTGAATGGCGAAAAAGGTGATTTAGTTATATGAGTTTTACGATCTACACTAATCTTCTATACTAATAATAAAATTCTAACTGATCGCTTTCTATACATTAAGGATACATGAGAAAAACTATTATTATGTATCTTTATTAACGCAATAGAACACAAAATAATAGTTGTTAGAATATTTGTCTGTTTGTCTGTGCGTTTGTTGGCACTAATCTCAGAAATGGCTTATCCAATTTCGTTACGGTTTTCATTAATGTATTGCAGTTTGTGATGCTCACTTAATTTTTACAGTTCGTTTCATTTCAATCCGTCCAAAAATAAATAAGTTACAAATTAATGCATGTATTTCTAATTAACATAACTAGAAAAGTCCTGCAACAATACAGGAGCCATTTTTAAGCTTCAGGCAGTTTTTCTGACGCGAAGCGAGGGCATTAGGGTAACAGTTATAGTACTGTCGCCATGAATTCAGCTGTGAGATAGATTTGTGGATTAAATCCCACAGAAAATTGTTAACGCACGATAAACCATTTTATTTATTCATCGACAATTTACCTGATATAGACATCTTTTTGAACGCTGCAAAATGCAGCTCAGTATTATCTAGACTCTCTCTTAAGTCATATATCATAGGAGACGTATAAATGACTCACAATACATTAAGCATTTGAGTTGTTTGAAACTGAATTTTCTCCTATGTAAAGATTGGTCTTCTATCTAAGCGGCATAAAGACAATGAGATTTAAGTAAAGACTAAAAAGTTCACTATCATTTTCGAATACTTTTGTTTTCTTTTGTGTTTTGTGTCATCAATAAAAAAATTGGAAACATTATTTTATTGTGGTCGAATATATAAACTCGTTAAAATTATTTGCAATATTTGAATATACTTCTTAATCTAAATTTACGGAACCCGAGTATTTAAAAACATCTGTTTACGATATCTTAAATCGGCATGTCGCTTGGATGATTTTGGGCTGTCAAGCGCTCCACGCATCTTTGAATTCAAGCCAAATTCGCCTGCTGAAGCACGAACAAGGCATGCATTCTCTTGTCGATGTGGATGGGCTTCGGACCTCCTTATTTAATCCCAATGGTAGACTGTTTTACCCTTATTGGTAGACTGTTTTACCCTTATTGGTAGACTGTTTTACCCTTATTGATAAACTGTTTTACCCTTATTGGTAGACTGTTTTACCTGCTTAGGTAGCTATCACCTTCCTTCTAGAGTTAGCCGTAACATACATATTTTTACGGCTTTCGATTCAAATGTTGCAGAGCCAAGCATAAACGGGTGATGATGCCTTTGGATCTAGATGTGTTATTGCGTTCGGTTGCCAGCTATGAACATGTAAAACAAGTTTTTTGATACAAAAACTAAATACCTAAATAACACACGCAGTCACAACGAATAGGTACTTTTTATCCGTCAACGTAAATGTAGTAAGTGAACCTAAAACAGATGGACGGACACACAAATAAGTCAGTGCTATGTTAGCCAAAGGGAAAGCCGAAGCTATCAACTATGCTCTCGACGTAAACAAATGACCGTTGACCGCCCCCACTGATATAGCTTGATGAATAAGCGAATGAGTCTACACCAATTAACCACGCTGTACAGGCACCGCTAATTGGACGATATAAAGCTGTTTTTATGCACTGTTATATTTCATTTTCGGACCCCGTAGCACTGTTATTGAATTGTTTATTGGATGCCATTGTGATTGTCCGTCGGGATGGTCGATAGTTAGCGTTGTAGCGTGCCGGCTTCAGGGTTGAAATATCATTGATTAGTTTTATTAAGATAATTATACAGAAATACATGCCTTCAAACATATTACTTGCGTCTATTAAAACCTAATTGATAAAAGTATGTTTTGTAACCTAACTAGGTTGTATTCACATGTCGAATCAAATTATAAAATGATTTAAACCGATCCTAACTACTAATAAGGTGTTCTTACCGGCAAAGTAAAGAACAATATGAGAAAGTTATTGATTCCAAGTAGTTAATTGCATCACGTACCCATTTTATATCTATATATTAATCTAACGTTTTCAGTTTTATCATCGAGTTCAAAAATCTTATAATAAATCTTCAAACTTTACATGTAGACAAGATAAAGTAGCAATCCTATTTACCCCTGAAGCAACAAGAAGGAAACTTATCAAATAATAAGTCAGACTTCAAAGAGTTTCGTCTGAGGCGCCGACACCGCAAGCTCAATTTCAGTGATATGTTCAACCACAATTTTCATTCCGATGCTATGTTCAACCACAATATTCTTCATACCAGTTATATGGTACACCACAAAATTCTTCATTTAAGTTATATTACCAACCGCTATATTCTCCAATTTCCTTTCCGACTCGAGTGCAGTTGGGACGTCACCTTGCACCTCACATGTTAACATTATACGTGCTTCGTTTAAATAAGTGTGGCCTAACATTAAATATGACGTTTACTACACTAGACTTCAAATATTTCAGTTACTGTTGTGAAATTCGTTTTTACAATTCATTTAGAATCACCTGAATTACTTTCTAGGAATAAAACTTTATAAATATCTCAATCAAAAAATAAAATAATGCTCAAAAATTAGAATTTTTCTAAATCCAGCTGAATATTAAGCGTGACAAATTGTGAAAAAAACCATTAGGTTTTAGATATAAAATTACTCGTTTATGTACAAATTAGATTTATTTCAAAAAGGTTTAAATTTCATCCAAAAGCACTTGATACATGGGCAAATAAACGATCTTCGCTGTTGAATCTGGAAATTTTGCTACCGGAATTATCTTGTATTTTTATTCAAAATAAAAGCCATGAACAACGCTTAGCAATAACGCAAACCTACGAGAGCTTGTACATTTCATAACGTTTGGATTAAGCGTTTACCATTTTAAAATCAAATAATACTTAATGTACATATGTTTAATACTAATTCACCTGAAAAAGAGGCTTTCATTGTAGCGGCATATACAGGGCGAGTGTTTTGTTGGTTTGGAATAACGCCAAGTGAAAAGTTACAAGCGGGTACCGGTAGGTTTAAACTTTCTTTCACCTAGTTACTGAATACAAGACTTATGCCATTGGCATTGTAGCGAATTTTAATTGCTCAGGATTTCGATGCTAGCTCAGAAATATCATCAAGCACTTTTGGCAAATCTATTACTAAAGCATTCGTCTTTAATTGCTGTTCACGAAGAAAGTCGAAATTAATGGATGATGATACTTTAACACTTTAAGAATTGTACTGTTTGAAACGAATAGCTTTTGTGTTGTTGGTTGTAAATGTTTTAACTTCGTTGATAAATTTTAAGATTTCAAATTCAAGACATATAAAAAAGATACCTTACATTCAATTCATACTTTTTTCTCTATTTGGCCTAGCTTAAAATGATAATTAATGCCTAGTCAACTTTAAATTTAATAGCAATATAGTTCTACTTGATATCAGAAATATATTACTATTATTTTTCTTCTCCTTAGTCACTTGGCCTCTTAAAACATTTAATTTTGAAGTAGAATGTAATTAAAATTTTAAAGTAAAATGAGGAAAGTTCAAGCCTTGAACGACCCACAAAATTTATGGGTATGCATGTGGTCCCATTCCATGTGAACTGTAGAAACGTTGATGCCAATAAATAAGAATATTTAATTAAATTCTCCATTTTGCACGTTCCTTTGTTACCCTCTAATCAGCTGTAACTCTATTTCTCTTTCTAAAACTTGTGGCTATAAAACTCATACCATAATACTATAGTTTTCTTCTTTATGTATATGTTTTTTACATTTAATTAAACACAATTATTGAATACAAATAACAAGTTACCAAGATTTATATAAAGTCAATTCGTTTATAAACTCGCAAAATCAGTTCAAGATTTAAGTATTCGAAGACCCAACGTGAACACCGTACAATGTTATCGTTATTTTCTACAACTCTTTACTTAAAGTTTATAAATGCATCTAAAACTCTAGGCTACCTAGCTAGTTATACCTACGAGGTTCTAAAACAATAGCTCAGCTGCTATCTCCTATCTTAGTCCACACGCAACGCTATGCCGCCTTGTTTATTCGCAACGGGTCAGGGGAATATAATTGTCAACGTGGGTATAATATGAACACTGCTGTAGTTTGGTTGGTCTTTCACCGAATGTTTGTAGTTGGCTACGAATCATTTTATCCTACAATTCATAACAATTCTAAAGAGTTCAGACTGACCTTCTAAATGTATATGCATCTAGTGGCAATTTTTTTTTTTTGGATTACGTCATCTAGTCACGATATTCAAATATTTTGTTGCAACCACTCACTTTTATGTTGTAACAGTAACGTACCCTTCGCGATTTTTACGTTCACATATTGTAATCGAACCCTCAGTTTTATCTGGCTTTATTATATTTTATTCTAATGTCATACACCTAAACGTTTCTCGTGAGTCAGTCTGTCTATTGGTAAAAAGCACGTAGAAAGCCTTGCCGTAGTTTTTGAGATTATCACATTCAAGAAAAATGGAAAATTTGTTTGTCAAATGGTAAAAGATTTTTTGAAATAGTTGCCGTGGTAATCGAAATAACTCTCCTCATATTCACAATGTTACAGAAATTGTACTCCCTCTTAATAACATTAGTAAAAATCGCCGAGAGATGTTTACACGGACTGTTCTAAATCAATTCTTAGGAATCGCATCCTTTCCACTGACAGTGAAAGTGGCTACTAAAGCCTTGCCTTGCCTAATGAAGAACATGAAATCGGTTTCGTTTCAATGTTTAACATGCCAGTTTCCGTCAGAAGCAAAATTACTTTTCTTCCGTAAAATGAATTCAAGAAAAATGTAACATGCGATTACTAGAATTAGTAGTTTTAATAAAACGAGAAATATGCTGTCGTATTTAATAATGGACTCAATCATATCATTTGCAACTAAGTTATGTAGGTTACTGCATGCATTGGCTTATAATAAAGACTATTTTAAAGCAGCAGAAGTGAATTCATTACAATTGTAATTTAACATGCAAACACCACTTTTTCTAATTCAATTTAATAAGGTACATATTTCTCTCTTATTTAATTCAATGGAGCAATTTGTAAAAAAGTGTAAAAAGTATAGGATTTGTATATGGATATAACGATACAAGATTATATAATATTTTGATTATTTAACCTAATTTCACGTAATTTCTAAAGTAAAACTCGGTTTTGTAAAATAGACTTTTTTTAATTTACTAGTAAAATGTAATGCCGTAAATATTGTGAAATATTTCGCTTAATATATATCAATTCAGTAACCCAGATAAAATATAATGAAAATAAATAACTAAAATCTCATCATCGATCACATTGTGGCAAAATATTAGATCCATAAATCATGAAAGTTCTGTTTCATACGAAAATCATACATAAAATACCACTGATAATGCTTTTCCGCGTAAAGGTAAAGCAGTATTTTTTGATATTTATTTCAATAGTTGCTCTAGAAAGTTTAGATATTACAAAAACATTTCCTTTTGTGTTATCCTTTACCCACGTTTCATTTACCGCTCCGTCAGCAATATTTATCCCCCGTAAAGTATTTTTATGTGTAGGATATTCCAGTGATTTTCTGTTTTTTACTTTTTCCCATCGGATAAATTTTATTTTGGTCGTAAAATGCATATTGCTGATGTTGACAGATGGTGGGTGTTCATCCATATTGGAGTTTGATTTATTTAATGATAACTATTTTTGTTACGATTGTTGTATTATTGAATTAGCCAACTTCTTTTCGACATTATCAATATCTTTATGAACAAATATTTTTTTCTGTCGTGATTTAGAATTGTTTTTTTAATATCAGTCAAAATAACAGTATCGATACTTAACGTCCATACTTTGTTTAGAAAGCATACTTGACTGTGTATGTTACGTTTTATATTGAAGTAAGCTGAGTTAATTGTAATCTCTTGATATACATATATTTACTAAACACTCGTTCGTAATAACAAACTCCATTTGTTATAAAAATGTGATACTTCGAACATTGCAAACCATAACATTTTATCATCTCTATGAATTGAATAAAGCCTTTGGATTTAAAAAATAAACCCGTTAAAATAGAGGCAGACGTTCGTGAGATGAATTTCAGTCGCGCGGTTTGAAACGACAATCAGCCGAGCTCTTTAAATCACTTGGAGCACTGAGCTGTGTTATTTGTAATTCTTCCTCTATCTTTCTTTCTTGTTCGTCTGTGTTTTTGTCTGTTTTCAAATTTAAAGCCTCTATACGAGCTACATGGACAACAGTAAGTTTTTTGTAACTCGAAGTTAATTTAACATTATTCACACATTCGTCATCTTCGAACTGTCAAATAACTAAACGCAATTCTGTTTTTTTTCACTCAATATCAATCATTCTTTATACTTACACACCTATATTATTTACTTTTAAAATCGTAATAGTGCAAGCTCTCCAATATGTAAGCTATTAAATAGAAATGTGTATATTGTTATACATATAATAAAATTTGAACTGATCGCTTTCTATACATTAAGGATATATGAGAAAAACTACTATTAGGTGTCTTTATTAACGCAATAGAACAGAAAACTATAGTTGATATAATTTTTGTCTGTATGTCTAATTGTCTATGCGTGTGTTGACGCTAATCTCAGAAACGGCCTTATCAATTTCGTTCTGATTTTTACTAATGTATTGCATTAAACATCACTTAATACTTAAAGTTTGTTTCATTGCAATTCGTTCATAAATAACAAAGTTATACATTAATTTAGAATAATGCGGGTCCTATTTCTTAGCGTAAGGCGTAGTTTTCCTGAAGCGAAGCAAGGGTAGTTTGCTAGTTGCATAATAATTTACTATTCGTACCAAATGTTTAATTTTAACAACACCTGAATTGTTTTCAACATAACAAGACGTAGAATATATATTATATTTACTGTTCGAAGCTTTTAAACCTAACCTAATATTGAATTAATAAATCCCATGGAACCTTCCTAAATCACGTCTAAAATAGGTAACAAAAATACGATTGAAATCAACTAAATGAAAGTAAAAACCTCAGCTTTATAAAATTACCTTTACATTGAAACACAAATTATCCGTCCCATACAAAGACAATTGACATAGTAACATCAAAGTTACAAGACTGAATACGGTGTCTCCCAAAACAATTGTCAGATCAGTCAAGTGGAGCGAAGCATTTGTTTTCGGCTCTATAACTGTTGGCCCTGGCGATCCGCCAGCCTACCTTGCAATTACGAAAGCACCTTGCACCGTACGTCGTCTGGATAAATCAGCTCTTGCCTCGTCGCATAAAATTGTAGTGGATGTGCTAACTTCACTCGGATTCCGACATCTTTTCGAGTGCAGGTGAAATTATTTATGCACCTCTGGGAGATCTGAGGAAACGTTTGAACATCACGACATATTAGTGTCGAACTTTAAATTTATTTCCGTGATGTGCGCAGTAAATTTTGTTGAAATCGTGTCTTGTATTTTGAAGAACGTTCCATATTTTTATGTTCCTTACGCTTATAAATAAATCATATTCTCAATTTCCGGTTTATATATTGGTTAATTATATTGATTGAAAAATCTTAAATGATTTCTTAGTAAGTTGTATAAGTAGATATTTCTTACAAACAATTTATTTCTCTGCTCAATTTGTTATAACCGTTGCAGTACTAACGGCCCACCCCGTTTTATATGTAATAAAATATTTTCATCGGGAAAATCTTATATGGTTACGATGAAGTTAACCACCAAGATTAATGTATCTGTGCTATGTATCAAATTTTAAATTGAAATTTGTATTCCAATGAAATTTCAAACGTATAAAATATAATAACGTTACTCTTTTTTACATTCATTATTCTTGTACCATTCAGTCAATTCATTCACATCGTTCATTCATTATCGAACTACTCGATAACGGTTCGCCGGCAATCTGCAGTTCGGTTTTGGTGTTTGTTTGAAGTGTGAACGTGTGTCTGGAGGTTATTGTGACAATATTGCAGAGCGAGTACAATTAAAGTAACGTGCAGAAACATAAATATTTGACTTAATGCCTTCTGGGCATCTTGAATTATTTTTTTCGGAATTACATCACTGAGGTATTTTTTCCATTCGCTTAATTTGGTTTTGCACTTACCTCGGTTCCTTGCACTTTGAGCTTCATGTGGTCTTCGCGTGTAGTTTTTCCATCTTTGCGTTTCTTCCAGCAATACCCGTCCCGTCGGTAGCGGACCTTCTTGCGGCTATATAACAGCATAGAACCACTTTTTGGCCTGGAACAAATAGAATAATAATATATATGAAATTGTTACTTATGTTGTTTTAGTAAAATGTATTGGTAATAATAAATAAATAAATAAACGTCTACACACTCATACCCGCGCAGTAGAGTTCCCTGTGTTGCGGGTGGCATAGACATACACAAATTTGACATCACACACACCCATTAGCCGAGAACAAAAATTTATCTTTTTTTATGTTAATAGCCGACAAACGAGCAGACGAGCCACCTGATGGTAAGTGGTCACCGTCGCCCATGGACATCAGCAGGACCAAAGGTATTACTAATGCGTCGTCGGCCAGGAAATGAGAAGAAGGTTAGAAAGCAAGTACTGGCTCTCAAGCCCCAAGCAGGAACACGACGAGTCCTTTGGCGGCTGACTCAAACTGGAGGGCGGTAGCTAGCCAGGCAGGCTTCACGGAAAGATAATAATACCAGTAATAATATTAATAACTTAATAATAATACTGATAATATAATCCATACGCGAAGCCCTACCACCAAGCAGGCTGGCTTCTGTTGCCTCTTATGACACCCTGTTCTGCCAGCAATTGGATTGGGAAGAGTATTCTAAGCCGCCCCAATACGGCTCGGGCTATCTGTCACATAAATGTCTACCCCGGCTAGGAATCGGACCCGGGACCCCTCGCTCGGCAGGCAGAGTACCAACTGGGCTATGGGGTCGTCAAAATTTTTTTAATAATTGTTATTATTATCACGTTTACCTTTTTTCTGTGAAAATTTGATCTGAATATTTTAGTTTTAAGTATAAGTTTTACATACACAAGAAATAGTTTTTATTGATTTCTCTCAATTTAATTATGGTTATTGTCACATAAGTAAGAAACAGACTGTATGTCATTATGATCACTTAATAGCTGGTGACTTCCATTTCTGCTTTTCTGCAGAATATCTTAAACTTTAAATGATATTGAATAGAATCTAGTAACAAATATTATAAACATATTACTTAATAATTCTTACCGTGACCTGTAAGTATGACTTTCTAAAGTATACGAGTACTCGTAACTTGGTTTGTAAGGCCTTATGGTCTTCAAATATTATACATTATAAATATATAGCTTATTACCATTTGCACACACATCCCACGCGCGTACAAAAGCTCATGCATACACATACTCAACATCCCAACATAAAAAAATATATATTCATAAGGATCTTTCTTTGTCGTGTATATTGTCCATTGCACCCGTCCACAATAACGAGAGGACAACGATCTATGGCGTAGTTAGTTCACTAATAACATAAGTTAAATCTTAACTTGGGTACCAGAGTTCAATGAAGCCGTCTTTATATCAAATGTATATATTTGATTCAATATTTATGGTTTAATATTATCTTATTTGAATTTTGATAATTATTAAAAATCGCTACAATAATGTCAAGGTCATTGAGTAAGTGTAAATTTAAATTATTCTCGCACTCCCCAGTTGCTCGGTGAATCCGCAAATGAGATCGTGTGTTTAAAAATACTTGAATACGTGTTCGTGTGACGTTTGACTAAGTAAGCTCATTAACGCGAGCTACTCTGTACAAGCTTTAATAAATTGCTTTATAAACGAAACGCAGGCAACATGAAACTTTAAACGGTTGCATAAAAAAAAAATACACGACTTGGCAACCGGATGTTGTTCTTCCCGAGCAAAATTTTATTATTTTTTTAAACTGTGACCTAAATAAAGTTATAACAGTTCTGCCCATTTCATACAGAAGTTTCACAAAAATGAAATGCCTATTCACGAAAGCAAATGACTAACAATGCCAGAAGTAGATAATGGGCTTGGAACAAAAAAACTTATTACTGTGAAGTTAAATGATTTTCAAAACAAAACAATTGATTCAATAATGACACAGCTGTAAGTAAAATAACAAATGAAAAACTTTGTATAGAGGCGATTACAAAAATAAAACTAACAGTTTGAAATGTTGGATGAATTTTATCGCGTTGTTAATTATTAATGTTGGCCGTGGTATCTTCATACCTACATTATTTAACATAAGATGAAAGAATGGTGAATTGAATTATTTTTTGTATGAAGAAGAAGAGTTTCATTCGCCGTTTCTTGTCCTCAATATTCAAGCACCAATATATGTTCAAAATGGTAGTAGATGCTAAAAATTACGCGCATAAGTGTATTTACAAAATACCTAAATGATTAATTAATTGATTATTTGAATTGTCTAATTGTAAAATATGGTACTTTTACTCGGTTAAGATAGGATCATATTTGTTTATCTTAGCTTAATAACCGTTCGTTTACGGCTAGATATTTTCTGGAGTACGTGACGCTTTATGAATGAGATGACTGATTTAAGGCCTGGGACTTTGTCGGTGCAGCTGCTTAAGCCCTCTCCACTTATCACGATCAAGAGTGATTAAAATAATTCATATAAAATCTCAAATAGGATATTAATTGTGCTACAAAAAGCAAGAATACACATATAGAGTGTACGGAACTCTCAGATGTATAACCTAAAAAAAATATACAAACATCTTTTATCACTTCCCTGCCCTTCGTTGTAGAATAATAATCTACTTCCTAATTAATAATGTTCTCGATTCAGATGCTCTTTGTCGGACATAAAAAGGAAAAAGGCAAACAAAACTTAGCAATCCCTTTCGAACGAATATGAAAAATCTGACACCGAAACTGAGACTAAAAACCAAGCCAAAGAACAATGCCAGCGGATAGGTTCCAAGATGCACCTGATTACATATAACAAACTTTCTGACGGATGGACGGATTGCACGAAAATGAATCTGGCATCGAGTTTGGCACACGAAAAATATACACTCGATGGATATTCCCGCGACTTAGATAGTAATATTTTGAAATTGAAATTTTGGCAGTGTAAAACTTCTCACCAAGCACAATCAGTAAAGTAATTTTGGAATCCCACAAATCAAAATTACTCTGGATCCTGCGGTGACGTCGTTATTGTAACATTCGATGTTTTGTGACATTCGAAAATTACCGTGCACGATTGAGAAGCTGTCATGCTATATTCATGTTTAAGTTTGGAATAATAATAATAATCGTTTATTTTCCACCACAAATACAAAAGAGTGCCACAATAAAGTGATATCAAAAACTGTGTAGAACTACAATATTTCTGGATGCTGGTCCTCATAGTAGGTTAAATACTTGTGTCACGGGAAACCATGTCCACCGCAACAATAGTTACAAGTTCCTTACCAATTTAAAAGTTGCATTGAGAACTTATGATATATATTAATAAGGTCGATCCTTATATTTTTAAGGAAAAATTCTTAAGAAAACTGTCATATCACTATGCATATTCGGGTTGAACATCAAGGGCTGCACGAAAAATGGTTTTCAGGTAACTAGTAAATATATAACTGTTACAGATTGATTTTATATAAGCTGATGCCTATGACTCTGGCTAGTGATACCCTATAGAAAACTACGTAAAAGAACAAAAAAACCACAAGAAATGAGAGAAAGTATTTTCTATTCTTATTTTAAACTAGCTCGTTACACTTCAGAAAAACTACGCTTTAACTAGTATTTAAATTATTGTAAATTAATTTGAACTTTTTTATTTACGGACATTTTTTATTTACGGACGGATGGCAATGAAACAACTTCACACTGAGTATTAAGTTACTTACTGCAATACATTAGTGAAAACCAGAACAAAATCTGTTAAGCTGTTTCTGAGTTTAGCGCGAACAAATGCACAGACAAACAGACAAAAATTCTAATAACTATTGTTTTGGGTCCTATTGCGTTAATAAAGACCCCTAATAGTATTTCTTCTCATATATCGTTCATATACAAAAAGCGATCAATTAGAATTTTATTATAAGTACAGATAATTCTAACAATAATAAGCCTCGACAATTATGAAAATTATCACTGTCACAATATGCAAGAACTTTGCATCCTAAAAAACTTGAATAACTCGATCAGAGAACTAACAACCATATAACAGCCATTATTACCCTGAATGCATACTTATCTTCGACGCTCATAAAACGGTGTGTAAAAATGGATGACATGAATCACGCCGGAAATTGGGTGCTTGGTATCGGATCGTGGGTAGTTTAGCTATTGATGAGAGGGCCTATAATATGTAGTTCGGTTAGTGTTATTGTGTCCGAACAGCAGAAAATTATAATACCGTTTGGAGGTAACATCAGAAAAGGACTTGGAGCATGGGATAGTTTACTTCAGTTTTAAGGAGGTATAAAAGTGACAGATTAATTTATAATAATAGATTACCCTCATATAACGAAGTTACATAAAAATACAACGCCGAAAAAAATTGTAAGGGAATTAAAAAAAAATACTGGTACATCACAATATTACAAAATGCAATTGGAGACCAACAATTGTATTCCTCTGAATTTTAATTAAATTAATATTATTTTATTGCATTACATAAAATAATTATAGTTTAGTAAAAGTTATGAAAGTAATACCCATTCACCGCTTTGTGATGATAAATCGCCTCAGATAAAAGATAATAGCCAGCAATATTTTATAATCCTTAAGTGGCTATCGTCTCTATTTTGAACTTCTATCGTAATACAAACAATAGTAAAGTGGAAGGCAAGGCACATGTTTCTGAAAATCAAAACTGTTACAAAGTTTCACACAAACGAGAGAACTACCCAGGAGATATGAATAAATTATTAATCCTGTCGTTATTTATTATTATTAATCCCACCATCCATAAATTCTTCTTAGAAAAATAGTAAAGTCGAATAGAGTTCAGCTGGAATAAAACTCCAATGCCGGCAGGGAATAAATTCAGTAAAACTTAGTTACGGCTATCCAGGCCCTCACATTTACTCTCCCGAACTGCGCTTGAAATATTAATGTGGTACTAATATTGTTATTGGTAACTGGAGCACGCCCTCAGTCGCCCGGAAACGAATTGCATTCCAACAATCTATTAACTTAACCAAGCAAGCAGTATCTTAAATATTTTGGTAAGATTTTACAAATTTCATAGCACACAAATTCACTTTATCGGCAATTTTTTTATTGAATCCATAATGACCTCCTCTTCTCCTGCTCTTCCTCTTCCGTGGTACTCTGAAAAACATATAAGGCAATCGGAAGTCGCTGGGCTCTGTACCAGCTAACGAATCCTGTCGGTACTCGTGAATAATGGTGGGATTCTTGAACTGTCTGATTGTTTCCTTTCTAAAATTGAACTTGAAATGTATTAAATTATTTTAATTATAGTTTAGAGAGCCTATTCCTATATCTCCTTTAACCGCAATAGCCAATTTTCGAATTTGCAAAATTTTGATGGTTGTAGGGCCCATGAACCGCGATGACCACTAATCGGCAGTTGGCTCGTCTGCTCGACACAGAACCTTCGCTGACTAATAAGCCTAATTCACTTTGCTTCGGAAACAATATCTTCACACAATCAAAAAATACAATTTGCAAACCTTATGCAATGACAAATAGGTAATCTGTTTAACATATACAATATTAATTTTTCATTAGCAGTTCTTTATTATCTGTTAATAAGTTGCACTGCTTCTACATCATCCGGACTGACAAATTGAGATACTAATTAATTATTCGGTTGAAATCAAGTAGCTGTAATACTCAATTATGATATTTTCTGAAGGTATTTGTAACTTTAACCATAATTACATAAGAATTATTTCATACAGTATAGAGACATTTAGACAAGTCAATCGTCCAGGGCGCGCGAGATTAAACGCATTCCCGTAACGCTAACAGAGTTTTGAGAAAACCATTAAAAGTAATGAATGACACTGACGAAATAACACAATATCTATACAGCAGCAACTTTTCTTTAGTATTAAAGTTTTTATCGTAAATTGCCTTAGGTTAATTTCTTTTGGAAACCGAACCTTTGTTACGTTATGTATATGCGACTTGTTAAAACAGCTGACCTGTGTGTAGCAATTCTATTTAAAGGCAAAGGTTTAGTACTAGGAAAACCCCAAAACGATTCGTGATCTGCGAAGGGTCTCCTATTAGCCCGCGACCAATTTGTTGTCGGTAAAAAATTTAACAACCTTTCGTGTCACATTAAAATGCATGACCCGCTAACAGTTTTGGGAGTGCAATCAAATCACTTTAATTGATCTGTACTACCGTAAAAAGTACTCTGTTGCATACTCGTAAATAATTAGGTTGTTTATAATACCAAGCAATTACCAATATAGTAATATTCCATAATATTTCCACTGCTAGGTTAGGTTATCCGAAGATAATGATGACGATTTTTCTTTACATAAAATAAGTTAATGCTGGACAACAATCCCACCTGATGGTAAGTGGTGATGAAGTATAAGATGTTGAACGCACTAACTTATAAATAGCCTATTCACTCTCCTCTTGAAGACTCCCACCTCGTATGTAACCGGGATCACCGACGCGGACAGGTTCTTCCAGTCCTTTGCAGTGGGCATAATAAACGAGGACGCAAACCGCGTCGTCTGTGCATGTGGTAGGTTCACTACGAAGGAGCGGATACCTGCCGTACGTCTCATTGTTCGATGGAAACGATGAATGATGAAAAAAGAAGTGTGGAACTAAATTGGTTTTCCAACGAACTAAACGAATAAAAAAAATACGTGTATTTCACAATTAATTTTTAGGGTCACTAATTGTGCAAACAGATAAAGAAGTTTACCTACATGCCCGAATACAGTCGGAACCATATTGGTTAATATGAAACCCGGCTACCCTCAGCAGACATACCTAGAGCTATTGTTTCAATCGTTGTTCAACAAAGCACCACAAATTGGTGAAAAATGGTCACTCATACACCTCAAAAATAACTAATATATAATAATGAATAACGGAATAATTGTAATAATGCTCTATAATAAAACCTATACTTATCAATTACACTTATAATTACAACGTTCAACCTATGCAATTAAGGAATCTTTAAAACCAAACTATTCGATGAAATACTTTCAAGCTACGAACCTCTACGTTTCAGAATCTTTTTAACAAATAGCAGTTTTCGATCGATGAGCCGTAACGCGCATCTTGAGTTAGAAGGAACCATTTTCACCATTAGGGTCTGCTTTCGTGGAGAATATTTCACTAAGGCGAACGTTAACAACAATTCATGCTACGATCTCCGAAGAATAAAGTAATTAACTGCTTAATAATTCAATATGCGTAATAATCATTGAGTTAATCAGTTAATCGATGGTTAAATGAGTGATCAATGGATTAATGAATGAATAAATGGATTTTTGATCATTCAAAATTACGAAATGGTTTGTTTCTAAACACACACTTTTCGAGTAAAAGCTGACACCCACAGAAATCTTCCGGAGCGTAAGTAATAAAATAATTAATCTTTTCACATTTTAATAGAGACGTCAAAGCACGCTTCTCGCGTTTAATTATAAATTAGCTCTGTCGTAATTACGCGCCTTAGGCTGAGCGGAATGCGATTGCCGTGACAAATGACTTTGCGGGACTAATGACCATATTTTTACTTCGAAACGAATTAATTTATGAGCATTTTTCTCGTACGCGGATTTATTCGAGTTCCGGTTGATTGCGAATCGATTTGAAGTGACGTATACAATGATCAAGGTTGTGTGTTTACTGGGTTTTCACAGGCAGTCAATGTCGAGGCTAGTTATTATATGGGGGAAATTAAAAGCATATTTCCTCCGGTCCTTAGATATGAGTATGTGTTGGTATTCGGGAACTGCGTCTAGAAAGTAGTGGTAGCTATTGGTGTATGTTTTTCATTACACAGACGTATTTGATATCTAATATAGATATTGCGTCATATGGTCAGGGTTGTCACATGACACAAAGTTATATCCAAATAAATTAATTATTTACAGTGCAGGGTTTCGCTAAATTTACAATCTTTTTCCTCTCAATGCTCTTTCCCAAATGCTGTTGGAGTTCAGACAACTCCGTTGCCAGACAGAAAGAGTTTATTATATTTTGCTTTGTCACCAACTCAGTCAAGTAAGGACAGCATGAAGAAGTTTCCACTTCTTGATGCATTTAAACAAGAAGGTGTTATCCATGTTTTTGTTGACCGATAAAGCAATATGGATTTCCAATACTAACCTAACCTTTAATCAAGTGGCAAAGTTGATGAGGGACCATAAAACTTACTTACTTTAGCTCCCTTGCTTTAAATACATCATTTCTATCGGAAAACTGTTTACGAGGTGTCACCTCGTTCCGACCCTAATTAAAACGTACTTCAGATCTGACGCCATAACTCACGATAAGTGTTTGAACATGCTAATACGCCATTACTTAACTATAAAGGCATACAGGCCTCTTGTTACCGTAATTGGTTAGCTGAGCGGTTATTATGTAACCAGATATCCTAGATATGTTGAATAAAAATACTCGTAGGATTCGTCTTCAGTACTACCATACTGATCTTATGTTTCTAGGTAAAATTATTAAAATATATTTATATCAAAAGCTAGGTAGTACGCGGACGGACTATTTAATGGTAACCCGTCGCCACTATGTAAAACGATCTACAAAACTCATCAATGAAATGTCGTCGATAAAAAAAGACAAACGGGAAACCAGGTTTGTTTTTAGATACTATGGTAGAATCCGTAAAATAAATGTCTAAAAAGAATTCCAGAAGAACGATAGTAGCTGGCTAGGTAGATAAAAATCGTATTAGAATCCTCCTTACAAAAATGGATAGTATAGAGCCTAGCGATCTCCAACTGTTTTTCTATAGATGGACCAGAGGCAGATAAAAATCACATAACACTCCAAATGACCAGTAGAGTTCGATAACATAATACAGTAAGAAGCATCGGGTGAATATCCATAATATTAAACCGAAATCATCACTTTGTTTGATGTGCAGTGGTCCAAGATATATTCGGGGTGTAATAGAACGTATATTAAAACACCTTACTTTTTCTTGAATTATCCCTCCGTTTTCTTACTAAATATTTCCCAGAGTATTTCTCAACGAGTTCTGAACCGATTTTGATGCAAATTGCATTGTTCAAAAGCCTAAAATCTGTTTAGTATAGCAAGAATAACAACTTGATCACGCCATCGTAATCAAGTAAGTTCAATTATCAAAGATAGACTTCCGACAACACTCGCAAATCGTAGTCTTACGATGTAAGGATATTTGTTCTGATGAGCATAATTGATATCTAATTATAATCAAATATGTACTAGGTTAGTAATTTATGAGAGTTCTGCCATAACTTCAAACGGTCGATAAACTTCCGAATCCTGTTGGCTTATTCCCGATCACTATTTAAACACGATTTGCTCTCAAATTGATATCTCTTTTGGTTCGTAGTTACTTTTACTTAATTCGTTGTCCGACCTTAATCTCGTGTCATGGTCTGTGGTGATTTCTTGCAATCTACAAAATAAGATAGATTCAGTAAACCTTAGGTACTTAAATTTCCATTCCATTGATCTAACTTTTCCTAATTTGTCTTACATCATTAGTTCCAAAAAATATCTAAATGTTATGGGAAGTGTATGGTAAGCTGCTTTTGAATAAATAAATTGCTTGGAAAGACTTGACTGATCAAATTGTCTATATTCGATAAGCTTAACACATAATCTATACAAATATTTTGTCTTCGAAAATATTAAGGTAACCTCATACAAAATTTTGGTGATTTTGCAATAACTGTAAAATAAACGCTATGTGTAATAATCGAGTCATTTACACCTCTAACCTCTTTCTCCAATGACTAATTCGTACGAGAAACCGTCATTCCCATACGACGCTATAATCGCGTTCATTGTCTCCGGCGAGTCTTATGTAATTTAATGAAGCACGAAAATCTAGTCGACCTGTAGGGCTGTCTTTTGAAAGTAAAAACCAAAAGAAATAATATAAATTTCAGAGCCCAAATACTTATTATATTGTTTTAATTATTGAAAACATTTTTTTTTTTATAATTGTAGTCAGTAAATTATTTTAATTGCATTAAAAACCACATCATCATCCTCGCACTTACAAAATAAATATAGGAAGAAAAGAAAATATAATTTTTAAGTAATACATAAGTACCTACCTATTCCCAATTATTTCATATCATATGAAAATTACCTCCCGTCAACTTATTGATGGGAAATGCCACATCGCTGATATTCATTGTAAGCTATAAAAGTCAGATTAAGTATACGTGGCAGACAGATTAAGTAAATAGAAAAGTTGTGGTAAGTTAATATTACAAGTAATGAATTAGTTGGTAATCCGTCTTATTTAAGATACCGCATTTCTCTGTTTCCAGACGCACCAAAATCTGCCTTCACACAGACAACCTAAACTCTATTTATCTACCCCGGTACAGCGTGCTGAAAACACTCAAAATGAAAAAAAATAAAACAATCATTACTAAAATCCCGTGCCTTGCAGTAGAAATTCACTAATGTGTTGAAGACAATTTTTAACATAACTTTCGGAATTTCCAACGTAAGTCTGTAAAAAGTGTGATGCAACCACAAAGTCACATAAACTTCGACACGTGTCTTATGTTTATTCGATTACGAGGCAACCCTAGCTTTTAAAGCCCTAACATCGGTCACGAGTGCACGAGAGCAGGAGACCTTCAAAAATTCAGGTTAAAAAGGGGCGCGGCACGAATTTCATAACAAAAGCGATTTTTGGCGCAATACGTGCCAGCCTAATAAACTTTTCAGAATTAACTGCATTTTTTCCCATTCCGACTGGAAACGCTCGCCACATCGCATGATCGCTGATTGCAATTAACGTTCTCAATATCTCCACGGTGTCAGACTGACTGTTGCCCATTTCAACGGTTCGAATTGCTTTATTTTTTGCGGCGTTTAATGCATAGGCTTGTAGCGATCATTCGTGGCTTCGTAACTTTTAAAGTAGGCATCCGAAGGCAAATACTCGTATGTACCTACAATGTATTATGCTTAAATCCGATTTCGAAGTTCAGACGACGTATTTTGTAAGTAAATATGATTCCTATCCAAACGTGTACTGATAATCATTTGTCGAATTTTTGTATGGTTCTACTGCGCAGGAATTAACATAACCTATTACAGAACTTTTGAGTAATAGGTCATACAAAACCACTTCTGCTATAAACAGTGTGATAGTCGTACTATAAACAATGAAATATAATTTTTGCGTTATATGGCAACCAAGCTTCTAATTATTTATAGCCACGGAGCAATAAATCACAGATAAACAAACTGCCAAAAATATTAACGTGATAATTTAGAAACAGAAAATATAAGAAATCAAAATAAAACTTATATTAAGTTATTTACTACAATTAATTGTAACTTAGTAGTGTAAGAATAATATGTTTGTCATATATAAGTAGTAAATACATTTTTTTGTGAATTTTTAACGATACATAATATATTGTTGATATTTTCTTTAATGTGATAACAAACAAATGTTAAATGGGAACAATTAAGCAACTGTTCCGTGTTCCATACAACAAAAACGCGACTCCAGCTCAGCACATTTCGTGTGGCGCTCACATAATTTACCCGTGACCGATTGATATATTTATTTGCTATTTCACAAGTTCCGTAGGCGTTCTATCGGCAGTAATTTCACCGTTTTTAAACGATAAATACTGACCCGAAATGTGAATTGCAAGCCGCCGTGCATTTATAACGGTGCATTAAAACTAGACTGATAATTGTAACGCGTTGTGAACGAACATACTGTTCGTTTTACAGTGTAACTGAAAGATCGGTGTTCCCCAAGGGGCTGCGCTATCACCTCCGCTATTTATTTTGCATATCAATGACTTGCTACAGCAAACCAGCGGCATACATTTCTAAATGAATGCCAATATTGAGGAAACTTGGTCTATACCAGACCAGTCAGATCAGTACTAGTCAGAACCAAACTCAACAGTGTGCGAGTGACGGATATACATATGTACAGGCTCGATTCCTAATCAGAACAGATATTACTCTGAGAGAAAAATATTTGTTGTCGAGACCTGGTTGCTAGTGAAATCCTAGTCCAGGGTTTAGAGTAAAATCTTATATTAAACAGACCAGTTCCTATTAACAAGGATTTAAAAAAATAAGATATTCAAATTCAAAATCACATAATTATGTAGATGTTTTGTAAATACACTTATGCTTTAACGCTTTAGTTTGTGAGCACCATAACCATCGTTGGATTTATTAGAGCCTGATCATGCGATAGAGTACGGATAGCAGCGATTGCATGCCATTCCGTTAACTTTTTGTTAATGTAACAAAACTCCTCATTAGTCGTGTATACCGAGTTCTAGTTACTTTGCTGAAGTTTACATCCTACGTTATTCGCGTTGCTGAAACATTTTAATCATTTTTTATGAATATTTAATCGTCAATTTAGTATTTTTAATCTTAAAAGCGGACGAACGAACAGCCGATAAATTTATTGATAAATGATTACCGTTGCCGATGTATGTCGCCAACTTTAGGGTTGTCACGGACACCTTGGCGGCCAAGAAAAAAAGCGGTGAAACTTGTTAAACAATAAGAAAAATATACTTAATGAATATTAATTAAAATCCTCTTAAAAAGCAAAGTAAAATCAATATGCGAGTAAATTGATTCATTTCTTGCTTGATTATTATGATAATTATAGAGGACCGTTTTTGTCGTCTGCATTGATTCTGGTCCAGGGTTGGCGCTGATAAATAAATTAAAAATTAAGTATTTATTATATTCGTGTTCATGGCAAAGTTTTCTGTGAACCCCGTCATCTGAAACGGTACAATAAATGCCTCGACCCTAAATGCTACAGTAGTCGATAAGTCTTTTTGGATATCTTCGGGAGTCATAACAACATTCGACACTCAGATTGGTAAATTATTGTTAGTAGCAAACTGAGATAACGTGACAGATATGAAAATTTGTTATATCTCGTCGTTACCCAAAGCTGATTGTTACACATTTTTACTGAACGGGTATTCCCGATTACGTTAATTGAAAACACTGTCATATCCAATCAATAGTGTTCTGTGTCTTGAAACGGTGCTTACAATTTTGAACCTAACTAACTGTTAATTTGACAGGCTTATTTGTCATTTTTACTATCAAGTGTCAACTAGTGAAAATAACTACATATACGAGTGATACAAAAATCGGCGACTTTCTAATATTAAATAAGTAACGCACTCGGTTTGAGCATGGTAAAGCATGCTTTTTAGCCTGTGGCATCGGGAGGAAAAGCCCAGCAGTGGGCCATTAACAACCACTTCATAGTTACGATTGATGAGTTCATATTTAAATAGCAAAGTTTTGAAGACGTCTGATATTTTAAATTTTAGATGAATTTTTTTCACATCACAATCTTTATTAATTATTCAACTTTTCATCAAAATATAATGGACGAGCAAATAAAAATTCTCTCGCTAATTGCGAATATTCAGAACGTTGGAAATTTTGATATTCAGATTTCCAAAACTGGATGCATCTCCGGTATTCGATACTAGAATAAAATTTAATTAACAGTGTATTGTATATTCATGTTTCTTAAGGCTTCTATAGTGTTTTGATGTCAATGACTTTTTTTGTCATCAGTACCGAAACTAGTGTTGCCAATTGGCCCGATTTGAGCGGGATGACCTGAATTTCAGGGGGGATATATTTTGTCGAAATCCTTAATGCCCAGTATTTAAATCATTCATTGTTATATACGTTTATTTTTTTCTATAATAAACTTTACGATTACCTACGTTGTTAGTAAAATGTTTTTTCTGTCTCCGAGTAAAATATACATATACATATGAACAGGATGTAACTTCTGGATGTAACAAGAAGTAAGTTCTGTTTTTGCCATTTGGTTGCGATGTAAATCAGCGTTTTCTAAAAAAAAAATCGTTTTTTCTCCCGACCTAAAAACTCAAAGCTCTTTTTTAACCTCAATTTAGTTATATATAATTTAATAAATTAAATTAATCAAATAAATGTTATTGTATATAACATGTTGTTATACATACATATTGTTATACAACATGTTACAAAACAAGGATCCATTTCTTATTTTTCAGGAATTAAGCCTTAATACGTCGTCGGAGACTTATGTCGCTTAAATACCGACGACTTGTGTCCGACTGCGTTAAATAATTTCGCGCGGCCGGTGGTTAAATGGATTATTGATAGAAGTAAAAATTTCTTAAGAGCCCCATGTTCTAAGGGCACTTTGAGTCGTTTGTCATAATTTTCATCATCATATAGTGAGATTAAACCCGGCCAACATTTAGATTGCCGACTATCTCCTCCATAAATCTACACTGGAGCAGCGTGGTGAATGCATTCTTTAATTAAACCTCTTTGGTTTCAATATAGGGCATTAAATAAAGGCCACTTAAATCCTAATGGTTTTTTTTTTCTCTTTTTACTTCTATTTCAAATAACGAAGACGAAGCACAAAGCGATCTCAGTAATTCACAACGGGCGGGATACTAATTAAATCCGGAAATTGATAATTGATGAAATTTCTTGCGCAATTAATCTCCGGAAGTCGGCGCTTGTAAAGTGGCCTCTCGAACTTTTAAATCCCAGACGCCATAAACTCGACTTCGTGGGTAATTTGTCAAGCAAACGAAGCGAGCGTGGATTTTCGAAATTTAAAATTATGCCTCGCACCCGTTCCTTTTTTGACTTCACGTAATAAATCTAACGACAATTTTATAAATTTATCTATTTTTGTACAGGGGTGGACTTTTTTAATAATAGTACATGACATGTGATCAACTAATTACAACGCGTGAAACTTCACATAAAACAGATTGGATAGAAAGAAAACTTCTTTGTAATAATAATTAAATATGTATATAGGAGTATTCTCCATCACAATAAATGTGGAAATATTACGTATAGATGTATCAAGTTCAATATAATAATAATGTATTTACACACAATCAGAAATAGCATACATACTACCGATAAATGGCAAAAATGTATATGAAATTTAATAATATTAAAGCAATCTCTACTACGAAATGAAAAAAAATACGTTTTGGAAGTTCTATCCAAATTACAATAAAAAATATACAAAAAAATCTAAAAATATTGACTAAAGAGATTCAGCTCTGTTACAAGTTTATTTATGAAGCATTCATATCTCAATGACTTATGTACATTCAAATGAGTCAAGTAACTTCAAGCCAGTAAGTATTGAGTGGGTGACGGGTAGAAAATTACGGTAGACGGGTAGAGAAATTCTCTGAGGGTTTCCGTGCTTCAAAACGGCGTTGTTAAACTGTTGATTCCAATTATTATCCTTATAATATAGTCGATAAGCTATGACGGAGATTTTTGGGTGGCATAGTAACGTCTAACACATGCTTTGGCCAGTAATCCATCCAATGCCTACTGGAATTGCTCGGTGTATGCTCTAAGTCTCCTCAATTACGACTAATACTGTATCAGTGGATTGAACACAAACCATAATACTTCATAGTTTAACATAAGCTGGTATATACAGTTGGTATACCGAAGTGTATTTTTGTATTTTTAAAGAGATAATTGGCATACGCCGCTCTCGTCGTCTCGTGTGAAGCGTGCTTCGCAAGTTTTTAATCCCAACCGCAACGAACAAATGGTGGGTATAAAAGAGATTCTGCCACCGATTCTTGAAGCTAACGAGTCGGAGCAATGAGCTTCGAAATTATTTATCCTCAAATTTTTAGTAAACTTTTAAAACAATTAACTTTTGCGTGGCGCAAAAGTGTGCATATGTAAATTTAATGTAATATACATATCGAAATGAAATTCATCCATCAAACAATTATTGAATTATTTAGTGCACGATTATAAATAATATATACAGTACTGTAATAGGTACGCTAGTAGGTATACTTATGATGTGGGGGTCTTCAAGAGAAGAAAGAATAGGTTTTTATTGTTAGTGCGTTCACCATCTTATACTTCATCACCACTTACCATCAGGTGGGATTGTTGTCAAGCGTTAACTAAATTTACGTAAAAATAAACTTAGTAGTTTGCATTGTCCAATTATGTACGATAACATTTTATTCAGGATGAAAAAATTATTAGTTTTATCCATTTTTGGAAGCAACTCATACTGACAAAAGAACGTTATAATTGCTTGTTTAAAAAAAACTTAATGATTTCCTTAGACGGTTTCCTGAATTTCGGATTTCTCCAAACACTTTATAAAAGATTTATCAAACTTAGATATGAAATCCTTACGCACAAAATCATTGTTAAATTCTAATTTAAAATAAAATTTCGTTTTTTAAAAAGCATTCGAAAATATATATTTTTAAATGTAATATATATTTTAAGTCATCACATTTAAATTAACTAATATTATCAACATGGTTTTCAACTCTGCGTGCGTTCACTCGCCTGAACCTCTTCAACTTCGAGCACAATTTACATTATTTGGCCACTAGACTTCAAATTGGAGACGTCGATTATATATTCTGTTGGCCATTCCCTTTTTAAGGAGATTTGAAGGAAATTGAACTGATACCTCGGGGATACCGAGTCGCAGACGATTAGGGTGGCTTGTTGAACTTAATGGGACTGCAAAGGGCATTCGTTAGGCCAAGACGACGTTTTCTAGGACGTCTAAAGGACATGTTTCTTTTGGAGTTTATATAATATTTTATACCTTCGTAGTTGAACTTGTTCACGTGTCATCGGAAATTTGTACGGGAATTTTTCAACACATTTCGTAAGGTTGGTTGTACCTACGGACGAATTTCAAATTTGTTCTGGAATATTTCCACATTTTTACATAACGATATTAAACGTAGTATTATTTTAAAGGTAGTTATTTCGCAAGTATTTTAGATGACAAAAATATTTGTTACCATACAAATAGCATCTGCATTGTTCTAGGACTCGGTTTTTCTCGTTCTATGAACGAGAAACATATTAATTTATAACTTTACGATATACGGATGGATTGCAATGAAACGATCTTTAAATATTAAGTGATGCTTACTGCAGTAGGAAAATTATTGAAAACGATAACGAAATCGGTTAAACCGTTTTTTAGATTAGCGCTATTGTTTTGGGTTCTATTGCGTTCACGAAGGCCCCCAATTATAGTTTTTCTCATATATTCTTCATGTACAGAATTGGATCTGTTAAAATTTTATTACATAGATGATCCATAAACAATAATATACCTATAGGTATATACAAACATAATAGATATCTATAGGTTTATAGTTTTGCACGCAAAACAGGAGGTGAACCATCTTATGAAAATCGCTGGCGGCCAGACATCCTTAATACCAAAAGCATGAGCGAGACTTCCATGTAGGAAGCGAGGAGCCCGCTTTTTAACTGGTTCTCGGGCGTTGCAACCAAAAAACGTTATAGACCCATAACCATAAAATCCATAGGCTCTGGTCGGTAACCAGGCAGCGTAATAGTTCTACTACCGTGCGCAAATACCGCGGATATTAAAGTGAATATTTTTTAATGTAAATAGCTGACAATCGAGCAGATGAGCCACCTGATGGTAAGTGGTCACCGTCGCCTATGGACATCATTAAGTCTAAAGGTATGACTGACGCATTATTAGGAAATGAGAAAAAAGAAAGTACCGGCTCTCGAGCCCCCAGCCGGAACACGATGAATCTGGCGGCTGACTCAAGCAGGAGGGTGGTAGCTAGCAGGCAGGCTCCACGGAAAGATAATAATACCAGTAATAATATTATTGGCTTAATAATAATACTGATAATAATATATAATCCTCACGCGAAGCTCTACCACCAAGGAGGCTGGCTTCAGTCGCATCTTACGACACTTGTACATTCCAAATATTACACATACATTTTTAATATTTGCTTTTTACAGCAATCGTATTTAAAAATTTCTCTCCATGTGTAATTTCGATTGCTATTTAAATTTTATTGGCACTGCTGTATAGCTCCGGACATCGTTTGCCAAATTGATGTTTGGACGCCGACAGGTGATAATTTAAACGGCTGAATGTTTTAATCGAAACAAAACAGCGGATAAAAATCACAATGCGATCCCGAATCTTGATGACACAATCGTTAGCCTCTGACGTACGGCCGATGATAACTGAAAAAAAAAATACATCGAAACTAACATAGAATCGCGATTTATGTCGGATGTTGGATTTATTATTCGACGAAAACTCATGAATCCGACACATATAAAGTGCGATCGCGATGCGAACGAGGATATAGGGCCGGTGTCTGGAGGTTTATTACGGAAATAAATAAAATTGCATCACAGATACATATCGGCTTAGTTAATGTTGTTCATACATTGATGAGGGAGTCGCTACTTTTATCAAACGTGATCAATGATCAAATAAAATCAAATCCTTCTCCGAAGTTAGTATAGAAGATAAGTCAGTGGGTCGAATATACGGCTGAGCTGATGGTAAGTGATCATTTATCTACATCAAATCCAGGTCTTATTTCATTCACGCTCAGTTTTAATAAATTGGTAATACTATTCAAGAAATCTATAATCACATTATATCGGCTTCAAATTCTTTACGCGTCCTTAACCTTAGTGAGACAATTGACTAGGTATTAGAAATTTTTCATCACATACCTACTATTTTATAAATGAATATATTATATCTGAAAAAACCTACTAACTTTAAATTTATAAATAAATATTATAAATATTCCTGAAGGTGTAGTATGGTCTGTTACTTTGACGATACGCATTACAAGCGAAAACTAAAACTTAGTAGTTGCAACGATATTAGTTTTCACAATTAATTTTGTGTCATTGTTATGAAGATCTAGCTTTTTGTAACTAAAACATCAGTGTCGGTCCTAGTAAATGTACATAGCCAGGCACAAGCATACTCGTAGTAGGTCTTCGCTGACTATGGAAGTCGACAACACCATAGCAATCACGAAATATAGAAACGAGAAAAATCACTGGAGGGTGGGAGCAAGCCAAACACAACGGTAGACTTGGTTGACCTGGTCGAGAGGAATCCAGCTCTATTGCCTCACATAGTATTCAACGGGGTGAACTACGACCAGAGAAAATAATCTAGGACTCGAAGCCGAATGGAATCCTTTTGCGAGGTTTAAGCCCATAAATTAATATCATAAAAAGAATTTTAATTCTCTATTGTTATTCCTCATTGCATCATTGAGTAGGTTCATAGATGTGGGTATTTAAGGTAAATAAAAATTAAATGACATATATTCGGATCTATTCTATTTACGATTTGTTATAGCAATAACATTTGTAATAATAGATAAAAAAAATATTTTTTGTTGAACTCCTTTCAAAAATATAGAATAATGTTGATTATCTTACGTAATTATCGTACTTTTTTATAATCCGTCAATACACTTTCTATGTACCAAATACGGGTATTTACCTATTAATTATAGCTTGAAGCGATTTTGCGCCATTTAATACGAGAGCTCCCCAGCGAGCGTCACGGATGTTTAGTTGGTGCTCGGATTATGGAATGAGGGACTTAACAACTTTTACCATGATGAATAATATAACACCAACTGAGATCGTAATTTGCAAGAGCTTATTTTATTAGCACGATATTGGGAGCGCAGAATGAGTTTCGCGGAAAATTTATAAGCTCTTACCGGTTTATTGGGGTTTATTTTTTATTTTTAGATGAAACTGAATGTCATCTTTATATATGGAATATAAAAATGATTATACACTCAGTCCCAAACGCTGGAATTCCCTGTGTAAGTGGAGGAGACCGGTATGACGCAAAGCACACACATGTGCGAAAAGTGTTCTATTTAGGAGGCCGACCGGCGCAACTTGGTGTAATTAAGTTGGAATGCTGACACACCCTAATCTTAATCGTAAATCGTGACAGGACTCTTCACCTGCCTATCGAGCTATCAATCAAACCTGAAATATTTTAATGGACTTTTTCAGAGCCGGATAGCCAGTTTAAAATCGCGCTCCCTGCTTGGTTCTTAACCAATAGCGCGTCAGTAATACCAATGGTATATAGACGTCAATGGGCAACGGCAACTTACTATTATGTGGATTATCAGCTTCTTTGTTGCTATTTACACAAATACTATAGTTACTTACTGCAGCTTTTATGCTTATCTATAAAAGAGGAAAATGTCTGATAGATTTATCAACGAACAGCAACATGGATAGTTGGTGACGTAAGTATAAACATTTGCCGTTGCTGCGTATCTCACGGCAGCAGCTCTTGCAGAACTGAACATCAAAACCGAAAAACTTAATTAGTCGAACATGAAAAATTGAGACTCAATTTTCGGAGAGCTCTCCAATTGTCGGTGCAATAAGTTTAAACGTACCGCTCAGTGCCACGAGTAGTAAATCTATACAAATGGTAGCGGCGCCTGCAACCCGGACCGTAATCTGGAACCAACCGCTCACAAATTGTAACTGAGAACGAGGATTTAGACTGGATCTGGTAACTTATCACACTTATTGTCGAGTGATGTAACTTTTTATTGATACCAAAGTAGAAATTGGGTTTGGTGCTAGATTGGGTGGACAATCCAAGTAAAGTTGAGATTCGTTTATTGAAGTATTGTTTTGTAGTAAATAGCCGACAAACGAGCAGACGAGCCACCTGATGGTAAGCGATCACAGTCGCCCATGGACATCAGCAAGACTAAAGGTATCACTGATGCGTTGTCGGTCAGGAAATGAGAAGAAGGTAAGAAAGAAACTATAATTATAAACTTACAAGCCTATGGCATGCGTGTCATAAAGACTGTCATAGACATAGACGAAATATGAAAAATGCATAGGGTCGTAGTAACATAGGAACACAGCCGGCATAGGCTACACGCTGGAATCAGCTACCGTTGAACACTACTTCCCAAGAACATTTACAACTAGAATTAGGGAGAACAGGAATGTTTAAATCAACATTGCTGATAGTCCTCGGATATTTGAGATTGAATTGGAGGCTTTAAATTCCGGAACTTATTAATAATAATAAAAGTTTATCCAGAAATAAGGTTGAACATTTATGTTAAAGAAGAAAACAAAATTAAGTACAATGTAAATTAAAAATTACATAAGTGTCTTGTTGAAATCTGATACCCATGATAAGATTCATGTAGAACCCCATGGTAAGATAAGGTTCATGTAAAAGTGACAAAAAGGGTCACCGCTTTCATGGCCAACAACACGTCGGTGACGCTCTTCGTGTTACGTCAATTCAATGGTACTGGCAACATGTCATACGTGATAGGATTGTTGTTTAAACAAATGTTATTGGGTACCCAAAGACAATTTGGTCAAATATGAAATGGTTTGCTTAGTATAGGGTTACGTGTACTTTATGATTTCAGTATAAGTTTCCCTGTGCCGCATAGGTCAGATCTATATATACAAGTTCTTAATTTTTTTCTCGCTCAGTGTATCATAGATCAAAATGGATCTCGAAAATTAAAATAACTTGTATTTTAGGACCACTTTGCGTACAGAAAATGTACTCAAAATAATTAATATTAATGTTTATGAAACATTTAATAAAATCTTATGTTTCCCATGTTTTATTGTTTTGAGGATAGGTTTTCCGAGTTCTGTGAATTACAAACAAGTTTATTTATTACAATAGCTGCTGAACAGTTAAAACTTTGCCGACAACCCTCATTACAATACCCTACTAACTTTTAACTCTTATTCTGCGGGTACATATGCATTTCCCATGATGAAAAGTATCCCAGATTATGACCAGTAATATAAGTTTTATATAAATACCTGTTTACAAGTTTTAGCATCAATCAGATGCGCAAAATCACACAGCCAGACCGACAAAATAAAACCTGCCTTCGTACAAATTTCCCAAAAAAACTATTCAATGCACAAATCGATCCAAACTCGATACCGTTTTATTACGAGTATACATATATATACATATATTTCAACAACAAAAGTCTAAGTACGAGCCTGCGAGTATGTTATTTCCGTTCTACCGTATTTAACATTTGAATTCAAAACTATGCTTTTCATAATAATGAGTAAGAATGGCTTAAAACCCGAGAACCGTTTCTTCCAAAGCGTGTATTTAAGCGCGTATCAAACAATAAAAGCACTTAACATTTCTCTTCCCATGATAAAGCCACTCGGGGACAATGCAGTTAGTAACAACGTGCTTTTGTTAGTTTGGACCATCTTTTCTTATAAGTATGAATTTGTTTATTTTTTGTTAATGATGATGAGGTAAAAGATAGACGTTTCGAAATGAATTTAGGTGATTATTCTGAAAGGGTTCTTATAGGTTAAATTAGGGTACTGTTTAAAAAATTGTAATACTTTGGATATTATTATGGTTCTTTATAATTTTCGTATTATATCATACTGTTTAGTTTGATAAAATAATGATACAAGAAGTTGTTTTTACGTTAAACACAGTCGCACTCGCAAAGGAGTTAATCTGCAAACGTTGGTAGAAGTAACTGACATCCATATTTTATGTAAGTATCCGAAACAATTATTACTTATTTGGATCAGGTGTTTTATATATTTTTCATATCATGTTTACCTCACACACATACCTTCCTCGTATCGTAATAACTTTTTCTATTAGTAGAAACTATATGACAGAGATATAAACCTTGTTTTACGTTGTGTAGTGAAACACGAAAATAGAAAGACATCGTTGCTCAGTTGTGGGCATCACCTTCGTGTTATGGCCGAAAAGGAATTGATCGATATACTTCTGTCTTGAAGCAACATGTTTCACATTCCAAATTGTAATCATGATTCTCTACCACACAAACCGTATAATTTTTCGTCTGCTGAGCTTAGGCTTTCCCTCATAATGTGAAGGATGAGACCATATTCCAACATGCTGACCGATTGCAGATTACCAAACTTCACACAACATTGAGAATATTCAGAGAAATCTCAAATATGCAGCATTTTTGCGTGTAAGAGGCACAATCCAACCTTGGGAATGTCAACTTCTACTCATGGTGAACTACGACAAACAACAGGTTAGGCTAGGGTAGGAAGGCGAACCGTCCAACCAACGGCTTCGGGAAGGACAACGTTATGCGTGGTCACATACCGCCATAAACACCAGAAGGTGAGAGATGAACGTAAGCTCATCCCGAGCAGAGCCCAGCGGGGCACGCGCTCATAGGACTCCGGGTGTGTTCCATTGCAGATCCCGGAGTCCTAGGCGCCGAGTGGTGCCAATTCAATATCAAGTTCAATTAGTGGTGCCAACGCCAATGGTTGCTGTGACTTTTGACAAGTATAAAAAAATTATTATAACAAATAGTTTACATAAAACAAGATGAGGCTATAGTGAACAGTCACCTGTACGAGATTGATGTATCACCCAGTTTAATTCGGCCGTCCGTCTTACCATTACTACTACATTACTAGTATTTGGTAGGATTCCTTAACCACCTAGCTAGCTATAAAGCTCTTACCATCCTAGCGATAGCAGCCATGGAGAGCCAGAAATAATGCAGGTTAACCGCTTCCTTTTCGGCCGGCAACATTTCGATGATGCCTTTGATGTTACTGAAGTCGATGAGTGACGGTGACCACTTACCATCAGATGGCTCGTCTGTTCGTTTGTCGACTGGTTAATTTAAAAAAACGAGCAATGTTTTCTTATGTTTTGATTGCAGTATTGGAGAACTTTGAAGAACCATTTTAGCTAGTAACGCATCAGTTATGACATTATCGCGACGATGTCCATGGGCGGTGTTGACCACTTACCCGCTGGTGGACCATCTGCTCGTTTGTCGGTTATTTACACAAAAAAGGATTCGAACTAGACTCCGCGTGCGCGATACCTTTGTTCCAGGCAATAGACTGTCTAGCAAAGCGTTTATTTTACGAGACATATAATAAAGTGCTAACTGATCGCTTTCTGTACATTACGGATATATGACAAAAACTACTGTTACTTGTTACTGTAACCTTTGTTAACGCAATAGAACCCTAAAAAATAGTTGTTAGAATTTCTGTGTCTATTTGAGTATGCGTTTGTTCGCGTTAATCTCGTAAACGGCTTATCCGATTTCGTTACGGTTTCCACTAATATATTGCAGTGAGCGTCACTTAATATTTACAGCTTGTTACATTTCAATCCGTCCATAGATAAAAAATTATAAATTAATATATTTATTTCTAATTCATAAAACTAAAAAAACCCAGCTCTAAAACGGCAACGACAAAGCGAGGGCATTTGCTAATTATTGAATATTAATAAGAGTTCACTATCTGAACTTTTATAACTTGTGACGTAACAGTGCCACCTATGTACCTCCAATTCCCTGATAAGCAATTTGTTGCACAAACGAATTTAATTGAATTGCACACACACATAGGTATATACATATTGACAAATTGGTGTAAAAGCAATCAAGTGCCCGTGTATGTCGTAATGTCGTCCGATCACCAGGGATAGTGCACCTGATTGGATACTAAATTTATATTACAGCGACTTTGCTACACGTGTAACGTGAGTTAAATAAGTTATGCTTTTTTTATGTTAAAAGCCGACAAACGAGCAGACGAGCCACCTGATGGTAAGTGGTCACCGTCACCCATCAACATCAACATCAACAAGACCAAAGGTATCACTCATGCGTTGTCGGCCAGGAAATGAGAAGAAGGTAAGAAACACTATACTGGCTCTCAAGCCTCAGCCGGAACACAACGAGTCGTTTGGCGGCTGACTCAAGCTAAGAAAGTGGTAGCCAAGCAGACTTCACGGAAAGATAATAATACTAGTAATAAAATTAATGACTTAATAATAAAACTGATAATATAATCCTTACGTGAAACCCTACCACCAAGCAAGCTGGCTTCTGACGCCTCTTACGACACCGTGTTCTACCGCCCCAATACGGCTTTAAAGCGATGAAAAGAACGTGGTTTTAAAGATATACCAATGCAGCCCTTTGGTATTTTTATATATCATTATAAACCAGTTACATCTACATATCTACATTATTAACTGGCAAATGCCCTCGCTTCGCTTCGGAAAAACTACCTTACGCTTAAAGATAGCATCTGCATTTTTCTGGGTTTTTTTCTTTTGTGACTTAGAAAACCATGTATTAATTCATAATTTTTTTATTTATGGACGAAATACAATGAAACAAACTTTAAATTTTACGTGATGCTAACTGCAATACACTAGTAAAAACCAGAACAAAATCGGTTACAACAACCGGAACAAACGCACAGACAAACAGACAAAAATTCTAACAACTGTTGTTTTGGGTTCTGTATTGCGTTAGTGAAGGCCCCTAATAATATTTTTTCTCATATATCGTTCATGTACAGAAATCGATCAGTTTGAATTTTATTATTAGTATAGATGAAATAAAAACGATCTGTTAATTAAATTTACTATATTTTTTGTCTGTCTGCCTATCGGTCATTCCACGTATCACGCTAAAACTATTAAACAGATTTGAATCATACTTGGCATATTATAAGGAACGTATATTAATGGTTATAATATAGGATACTATTCATCCCTGGAAATGAATCTGTTCCCGCGGGGTAGGAAATAAAAGTTAATGTAAATATTATATTAAGAAGGCGGTAAATAAAGTTTGAACTGCCTGACTGCAGCTTTTATAGCAACTTAATATGTTTGAAATTCATAGAATTGAAAAATCCCGTTAATAAAACAATGAGGGTAGTATTCGTACTTATTTATTTAAATACAGTCGCAGGTCTGCTGGAAGGAATTTCTTAAGAAATAAGCAGTACCTTTATACATTTTTTTAAGATTAATGTTACTCTGTACCAAGTATGTGTGTACATAAATTAATAAATAAATAAAACATTCGACTCGAGTAGACTATTATGGGATTTTTAATTTAACACCGACTTAAATAAATAAGAAAGAAATATAACGTAAAACAAATAAAGTACGTCTTATTTCAACACCATTTACCAAAACGCCAGTATAATTATTTCCAATGGTTAATCTGACAAAACCGCATCTCGACACGATTTCTTGGCAAGATCCTATTTCATTACGAGCTTCGCTGTCATTGATACTCTCTGAAAAATAGCCAAGAAACTTTAATTCACCACTAAAAGAAACATTATTTAGACAAATGACATATAAAAACTTGACGAATTCTTGTTTTATTTGTATATCACTGAAAAGTTACCGTATTGTTATACAGTGTCATGGGAGCGAATACTTCAAAATGGATTTCTTAAATATCATGTTTGATTATTATAATTTTTTATTTAATATTATTAGAAGTGTAAAAACGGAGTCGAAAATGACCTAAAATTCATGTTTAACCTCATGACTTAATTTATATCAACCATCTTTCATTTTTTAGATTCAAAGATTTCTTTAAAAATTAATCCTTATTATCTACTTAGTTAGATTTAACTTTAAACTTATTTAGATTATATAATTTAACTATTTTTTTTATTCAAGTCACAAAATAAAGAGATAATTTACTGGACCATACCCGACATTCGTGACCATTTCAGTATTAGTTAAAAACCCCTTAAATCATTAGAAACATAAATCATTTAACAGCATCAACATTTCAAACATCATCAGATAGACAGAAATCGACTGATGTGAGAACCGTCCGCGAGGAATTCGCAATCAAGAGATGCTTACGTAATGCGATCGAATGGCGTCCTAATGAAGCGTCGTGCTTCGATCAGTGTTACTTAGATAAGAACATTATGTATAAACGATTTAACCACTAACGTCTCCATTTAGTTGTTTTTATTAAGTTAATATAATTCTGTACCGCTTGTTTCTGAAATTTGAAATCTTAAAAACTTTTTTTGTACCTTACAAATGGTATGAGAATTTTTCACATAGGTGCCGTAGTTCCGGAGATTACTTTCCGCATACACATAAACTCACAAATTCGCACTTTCTTTATAATATTAATATAAATAATTAATAAATAAAATAAATAAACGTTTACACACTCACACCCCCACACTAGTGTTCCCTGTGTTGCGGGTGGCATGGACGTACAGAAATATGACATCACACACATGCATGACCCGAGAACAAACATTTATCTGTGACTAAATGTCTTCCCCGGCCGGGAACCGAACCCGGGATCCCTCGCTCGGCAGGCAGGGTCACTACCAACAGAGCTATGGATAGTTGAAAAACAAAATCACGTGTATATCTTCACACGTGTATGATATACCTAACATACTAGCTCTCTTTATAATATTAGTAGAGGTAATAAGAAATTAGCTTTTTACTTTTATACTAGTTCGGTAGAATTTATATTCTGAAATTGATTATGACAGGTTTTAAATATAGAAGTTGTTAATAAATGTACTAAAACGCCCCCTATCTAAGTCAGGTTGTTTAAATTTACACGATTAAGCGCACCCGCATTTATATAATAAAGATATTGCTTTTGTATGGCTACCTAACCATAATATGAACAAAGAACATTCCTAGAAATTTTGGCTGGCTGCTAATCTAGGAGATAATTATAAATCACTCGTAGAGGTAACTAAGGCTCTGCAAGACCGAGATAAGATCCTTTGCTTAAAATGTGCTCTAGCAATGAATGTCTCCTAATTCTCCGGTACAATTATGCACTGAAGTAGTGAAATAGCACATTCATGCAAAAGTATGTGAAATTCTAAATTACAGTGAATAAAATCGTAGCCAAAAATTTATAAATAACCATTTATTGAATTTATAAATAACTATTTATTTGTGTAACCACACAATAGCATTTTGTAACAATTCAAGGAAAAATGTTTATCAATCACGCTCGCGTGACCGCTAGTGGCAAAAATAACATGAGCGATTCCCTTCCTCGGAGGGCACGTAAAACCGTCAGTCGCGATTGTCATCAGCAGTCGTAAAGCCATCTCGGAGGCCTTTGTGCGATATTTTTATGTAAATAGCCGACAAAGGAGCAGACGAGCCACCTGATGGTAAGTGGTCACCGTCGCCCATGGACTTTAGTAACACTAAAGGCGTCACTGATGCGTTTTCCGCTAGAAAGAAGAACAAAGAAAGAAACTAGAATACAAGAATACAGTAATTATATAATATTAATGACTTAATGATAATATTGATAATCCTTACGCGAAACCCTACAAAACCAAGCAGGCCGGCTTCTGTCGCCTCTTATGACATCCTGTTCTGCCAGCATGGGATTGGAATCAATATTCTATGCCGCCCCAATACGGCACATTAACATCCGACGTGTACAATACATTTCAATTAGCTACGAACCCATCCATCGATTTGCGGTAGAGCGGCGTGATAAAATGAGTTCTAGGCGTCCACAATTAGAGGAAAAGACCCATGTCCAGCCATGGGCCACTAATGGTTTGAAAAAATTACACTCACCAAATACTTTGAAGCTATTAAATTATAGATGATTCAAATTATTAAAAAAATGGCAGTTTTTCTTTTAAATAATAAACGTATCAAAGCGTTGTAAGGATTTTAAAATTGATTCTGATCAAGACACGAGCATTTCAAAGCTACGATATATTTGAACAGCAATGGATTATCAAATAATATGTGTCACATATTTTAATCAAAAAGCCGTATTAATTAAAAATAATCATCCCATCACTACTAGATGTGAGATCTACATACTAAAACCAACACCTGTAACTCATAGTCTTAGTGAGAGCCATTTATGTCAGCAAGTCGTACGCAGAATCGATTGGGATCGAAGCCGATATCGAGGCATACGTCAGGTAATGCCACTGTTCCATCTCCATCAAGCTAATCGCGGTGATAAATATCGAACAATCGATTCGGGGATCGAGTGATTTAGAGAATTAACTCGTCATGCCCTGTTCCAAACGGGCCAACGATATCTGATGCAACGGTGATTGTGGCGGAACAAATTAACGATGCGAACTGATTCATATTTAAATTCCTTTGATTGGAAACCAATTCTTTTTCGTTATTCCAAAATGTTTCGTATTTTAATTTATAATTGTTTCTAGTCAACTCTTGGATCAACTCTTATTCCACAAATGGTAAGTGTTAATGCAGTGTCAAATTGCAAAACGAATTAACTTAGAAAAAGCCTTCACTCTTGACTTGGAATTATCCAAATTGTTCTTTAAATTGGAGAAAAATAAAAATTTCAAATACTTATAATCACACGTCCTGTTGTTTCTGTTAATATCATTGTCGCTGCTTGTAATTGTCCCAAGACCGAGTTTCCTTATAATCTGAGGAGTACTAGGAGTCATTAGTAAATTCTTACCACACTGTACGGTTTAATGTGATGTAATTTAATATGATGTTTCTTCACCAAAGCGTATCATTCCTAATAACCGAACAGTTAATAAAGAATTCAATTCTTAAAGAACTAGAAAAAACAAATAGTAATTTTATCAGTCCGTTTGAATTTAATTATTTTCTTGTAAATTCTTAATGTGTATATCTTCGTCCATCGTTTGATAATCATTAAATATTAATTTATATAATTTATGTTATTATTAAAATATGCCCTCTTTTCTTAAGAGCCTTAAAGCTTTAAATTACTAAAAGCTTTGAAATCACGTAGCGAAATATTTGCATGAACCCAAGCAATAAAAGGAACACAGACGTGGCTGATAAAGGAAACTTTAAAAATGGAGGTATTACTCAATTTACGGTGAACTCGGGAAAGTCAAAGAAAAGCGGAGAACCTCCGGGCGCTTTATACTTTCTGATAAATAGGTTCTGTGCAAAACTTATCGTAAAAAATCACAATGTTACAGCAATTATAATGAAATTCGGCTTAGTGGAGTTTTATAAGCGAAGGAGTTTCACCAACTTGGCAATGGCTTTTGAAGTGAGGACATATATTTTGATGGACTTTTATGGGACTTAATGGTAAGAATATTTAACGTTTGGAAGCGTTCGCATAAAACATTTTTTTATACCCACAGGTGGATCATTATTATGAGTGGGAATTGCTGTTGCCTACTCATGTTGCTAAAAAGAGTATTACAACTATCTTAAATTTGCTTTCTTGCAAAATATGCACGTTGCAAAGTATGTGAAATATCACAAGCTTTTATGAAAGAAAACCTTGATTGATACATCAATTATTTTTTATTCATAATTGCTGCCTATAACTTACAAAATAAAATACTGCATTTGATTTAATATCAATGACCTAATTAAATCTTTAATTTATGGATAAAGATACAAGGTGTTATGGTTGTGTGTTCCCAGGAGATGATTAAAAGTCGAAATCCAGAATTGTATGATAGTCAAACATATAGAACAGCTTCTAACAAGCTTAGATTTAAATAAAGCAGTATAATATATTGTACAAAACTCTTCCAAAAACGTCAGTTTGAAGCTTTTTCACAGCATGTTGATTAGATATCGTTGACTTAAAAAAAGATCCACAAAATTATTTTATATCGTTTTTGTGCGTTCAAAAGTATTAATTTCGAAATAAAAACTCTTAACTGCCGTGACGTCAGCGGTTATTGCTTGGTTCTTTCCTAACTTTATTGGTATCGTAACATTTCAATTTATTGCCTTACTTTGACCCTAGGATGGTTCGTGGCTGTCTACCATAACTTTGGGTCTGAATTATTTCAGTTTGTAAATTACTTTTAGTTTCGGCACAGCATTAGTTAGTATTCAATTTTCATTGTGTAGTTTTTATGTTTACTTGATATATGTGTTCTAGTTTTTGGTTAGTTCCTTTACTGGTGACAGGCTTGAAATTTCCGATTTAATTAAATGTCTGTTGGTATCTTGTAACATTCGTTTAAAAGTTTGTACTTTTTATATAAAATCCTTAGTGCTATATAAACTTTATTTGATAATTAGTATGCATAATTTGGTTACATCTTCAAAAGGTTCAGCGTTCCTTTATGGGGCTTGGAGTTCGTTTTTACAATAAGATTCCTAAGTCATTACGCGAGTTGCCCATTGGAACTTTTAAGCATCGCATTAAAACACAACTTATAGGCAAGGGATATTATAGTATAGATGAGTACATGAATGACAAGGATGCCTGGACAAAATTAGTGTCGAAACCAGTTCCGCACAGGTTTAAACTTTAAACTTTTGTAATTACCCTATGTTGTTTAAAAGATGTGCTGAGGAGTTTCTTTCGCCGTTTCTTCTCCTCATTGTTAAAGCACCTTTTCGAAACAGAGGTAGAAGCAAAAAATGACGTTCATAAGTGTATTTACTAAATACCTATATGATTAAATGATTTTGAATTTGAATTTGTCAGTGTTATTTAATCAAACTGATTAAGGTGAAATTCACCCTTTTTTTTCCAGCAAAAAAGTCCAAATCTCTTCTGTTCAGCTTTCTCATAACTACTAGATTCTATATTACGTCTTTTTTGTCTTCGTTGTCATTTACACATTTTTTTGATTGATTATGCTCTGAAGTGTTATTCTCTAAGAAGAAAATTCGATCGTTCGAAAAACACGATTCCTTGAAATGTTGGCCCTGGAAATTTCTTTGGTACTTGACACCCTAAAGCGATGTGTGAGTATTTCAACCCCTTTAGCGGTAGTTCGTTGCTTGGTATTCGGTATTTCTGGTGTACTAAATATCAATGTGGGACGAAAATGAATAGTTATTTCCACGTCAATTTGCTTGTTATATAAATACAAGATTACAAAGATAATTCGTTCGCAACAAGCGCGATAATTTTATGACTTTTGAAAGATTAGAAAGATAATAAAAAAAAAACTTTTATCAATTAATAAAATTCTTCTGGATACATTTACAGCAAGCCAAGTGAGTCCGATGTGACTTGACCATTTTTTTTACAATTAGGTCATTCTTTTTATACTTTCTGTTGGGAATGCATTCCACTATTTTATTCATAGTTCAAGTCCATTATCGACAATCGCAAAGCACAAGTTTCTTGCCGGTACTGACGTGATCTAGTGCGTACTTGGCCACGCTGGCCTAGTCGGAATAACTTAACAACTTTTGATAACAATGTTAATACTCAACCCTCCGAAACATGGTGCGCTCATCACATTTGGTTTGTTACGATCGTCCATCGAACTATCGACGAGCTCTTACGATTACCACACCGCGTATACATGACGTCTCAACTCGTGGGAATCTTTAACGGACACCAGAGCAAACACTTATCCGACTTTATTGCCAATATTATTAGTCTTGCTATGTGTGATATTCGCGCATATTATGATATTCGCGCATAGATTCAGAGCGAAATGTTACTTGTGGTACTTCCCTAGCTCGAAACATAAATAGATTCTAATCGTATAATTCCGATCCATGCTCACATTACATAACACTTAATGTGGGTTACTGCGCCCCGTTTAATTAATGCTAAATGTATTTTCATACATACATCGTGTATATGTACATGTGTGAATATGTACGTGCGTTCGTGTATGCGTGAGCTCGTAAATACGTCCGTGCGTGCGTGCTGGCGTGTGTGTTATTGAGCGTACGTGTATGTTTATGTTGCCTATTACCTCTAGTAGACTCGACATTCCTCTCCGACTTCGACAGCGTTCGACATTGACACATCTTTGAAAAATGACAAAGAACTCTTGAGCGTGAGTAGATTTTTACGATTTCTTAGCCTAAAGTGATAAGCATTTATGGCTTTGAAAAATTTATTGGCTCTCAGATCCTCACAAGGGAAACTCTAATAGAAGAATAGGAGTAGAATTTTATGTGAATTGTAAACGATTGTATTACATTCTGTTGTTAAAGATGATACATTTGTCCCATGTCTGTATCTACATCTACTCAACAAAAGGATTGTAGTGTGAATATGTGAACGTTTAAATTACTGCTATTTGGATCGATCTAATGAAAGCTAAACGAAGCGTGCTTACTCTAATCAACTGATTAGCGTTTATCGGCGCGCAGTGTAAGCGACGCGTCGGCCATTAGCTCGCCATTACACGGCTATTTGGTGATAATAAGCGCTGCTCTATTCTGGAACACGTACTGGATTGGTTTTGACAGCGCCAACTGAATGGTACTGAAGGTTTTTAAGAATTCTTTTCAATATATGAATAATTGAAACATTATATTGAATTGCCATCATTGGTGTCATACAACCTAGTTTTTTTTATATAGTAATAATAGTAGTTGAGAGTAGGTCAAGCAGTCGCCAAATGCACTGCTGGAAATACCAAGTGGAGAAATAAATATATACTTGAAATATAAACATTATTATTTTTATTTCTGTTGGTATTTACACGCGTTAATAGACATTTATGTAACGGTTATGTAGAATCAAAAGATTTAGCCCCATCAAATCTTTTAGCGCCATAAGATTTAACACTCAAAATACTTTGGGGTCAGAAGCTGTAGTAGCGTATGATCCTTAAGTGTCAAAAGCCTTAGCCGTTTTAGATAATTAAATACCATAAGATTTAGTAACAAATGTCTTAAAAATACTAATGAATCATGTCAGACAAGGCACAAAAAAAATGTGTATTTTATTTTATTGTTATCAAAAACTAACTTAGTTTTTCAACGTTATGAAAATGTTGCTTGTTACTTTCATTTGTTACTATGAAACAAGTTATAATAATAAGTATTTCGCAAAAATAGTTTTCTAACTTATATCATAGCATTATTTTTTTTTTCTACAATACTATTTACACTTCAGATTTGAAGTTCACACTATGTTTTCAACTTAATAAGGAAGTTATTTAGATAGCTCTCAACCGTTTTTGAAGATCTATTAATACACGCCGACATGCATTCCTTTTTTTTCAACGTTTACTTAAATGTATGGTGTACCACCCTTTAATCTTTTTATTCGTAATTTTCCTACTTCATTACGCAGCGATTCATAATACACTCATGTACATCTACTCAAGTCCGTAAGTGCCAATTGCACTATAGAGATTCAACATTTCTCATTTGGCTGTGAAAACTTCAAAAAGAAATGTTTTTCAGTTTGAAAATGTATATATTATTTTGTATGTAATTTTATGTTACGTTTTCTAATACGTTGTGTATGAACGAGTTTGTGTTATAATTTTCCAATAGATCTTCGTGTCATAGATGTCATAGAATGGACAACAGTTTCTTTAGCAGCCTAAGATCATCTTGTTGTATACATCGAGTCTCGTTTGCCAGTAAACTCGTTGGATATAGTATACAGTAATTAAAGAAAAATCCGCACATTCCAATCCATCCTTATTAGATAAATCGCCCGATTACATGTAACATAATGACGCTCAGGTCGTGTTAATTTGATTGGATGTGATAATATTATTAAATGCCTGAAATATAAAAAAAAAGTTAACTAGAAACATCACGAAAAATAATTAGTAAGTTAATTGATAAAAATAAAAAATGAGAAATGTAGAAGGAATAGGCAAAAATCAAAAAGCGAAAAAGGCATAGAAAACTTTTGGAAACAAAAGTTGTTTAGTGATCAACTACTAAGTGTATAATCTAATACTAGTCGTATGTAAATAAGCCGAAGTATGGCGATAAATACTGTACACATTTGCATTATATTACATTATTTATAACTATGGAGACATCGTATGTTAGATATAAGATGACTACTTGTGCTCGATAAACAGAAGAGTCGTTACCTTTTTATGATTTAAAGTCAACACATTAAGGAAACTACCGACGTCTGAATCGGAGTCGTGTCATTTAAGTTTCCGCATTGTTCATTTTTAGGCTCACGATTTTAAAAGAGACACTTATATTAATGTTTGTTTTAGTCCAGGGCAAATAAGTCACAGACAAAGTTATAGTATTTCTTACATTTACTACTTTAACGTCGTTTAAAGTATGTTTACTAATAAAAAATAATTATATCCCTCAATACAATCCCCTTTCATTGGATATCTAACATGATACAGTTCACAAAAGTTTTATTTTCTTACATGCTTTCAAAATTACCCCAATATAAAAATTAATTAGTTTATGATTTGAAATTCATCCGTCCAGTAAACAAATACCGAATGATTATTCAAAGCTTAATTTTTTTCATCGGATAAACGGACTCCTTAAAAGGCAAAAAATAAAAAATAAACTAGCAGAGTAACACTTTGAAACGCGCCGTAAAAGTTCATTTTTGAATGAAAATTCCTTATTCTGAAATCAAAATTTTCACAGTCAAGTAATATAGATGTAAACATATATTGGTGGTCTTTTCACTGACCTACATTTTAAAAACCCAAAACACTCCGAAAACCTTTTATAGTGATATATAACTAACGCATACAAATATAATGGTATATATAAAGACAAACTATAACTATCATTTTTGAAGTACGCACAATTTATTTCAGCAATAAAAATACATATTTTCGTTTTACCCGCAGAAAATAAAGTCAATCAAATTGCAATCCATTGACTACAGGGAAAGTTTCAGCAGTTATACGAACCAAACTCTAGCATGTTAAACCGCCAAAACAACATAAATTAGCTACAACAACTCCCACACACATTGTTATGAAAGGAAAAATCCGGGCCACAAATATGGAACTTGAAAACCAGTCTCTCTCGCAAGTATGATAATGAAGCGAGAATCGTATGAAATTTAAAAAATATTTTTATATGATTATATTTTACTTAAGTTTGTTTTAATATTTTTTTTTTACCTCAGTAATCGATGAACATTTGTCCATAGTCAAACCACCTAATGATATAGAGACTCTGCCGTCCGCTCATGCGCATCCGTGGTACTAAAAGCATCATTCACGCGTTGCCGGCCAAGATGAAACCGTGAACCCACTTCACAGAGAGTCGTACTTCGTCGCAGAGTATGGTCAGGTAGATAAAAAACTCGATCACCATACATGACTATTATCAGAATAATACTAGCTAATATAAACCCTAGCGATTTTCAATGGGAGGGTCCGTTCGATATTACCTCATCTGTTATTAACCAGGTTTTACCACAATGAGAGGAGTCAGCTTGAATTCAAGCTTTATAAACCCTAAAATCTCCACATTATACAGTAGAAACAATTTTATAGCCTAGGGACTTTCTGGTCGATCCACGATTAGTACAGACAGTTAATACAAATAAGTTTATCTAGTTATACATGTTCAATGTAATTACATTTTACTTCAAATAAAATTTATTTATACTATGCGCTAATCGCCTATCGCTTATAGTATTCTTAATAAATGAAAAGTATGTATTACGGTGACAAAGCAAACTATCCTCACCGAGATTCGTGTTAAAATTTAAACTAACGACTAGAATCTACGAGCGCATCGAAATTCCGAAAGTACACTACGTCCTCATAAAGAGTTAATATTTCAACGGTTGAATCTAAGAGAGCAGTAGTCACGGCGGAAGTTTTAATTTGCTTAAAGTTGTTACGACTTGGAACGAGTCCCTCGTTGGGCGCCAAATTAGGTACAGTCACAGACTAACGGTATAAAAGTAGAAAGACACGAATCTACTGATAGTTTTAATTCATGACTCTGTGGTGTTTTTTATTCTTCGTCCGGATTGTCTGCATGTGTTTCTTTTTCTTTTTATCGGTTTGAATACGATGTAGTGGTTCCACATTAACATTCATGATATCGGAATCTTAACCGCTTCCGAGAAAATCCGTATTGAACACGTAATTTGAGTTAAAGAATTTATCTTTGGGCTTACCATAACCTTTATTGGCTATTTCGAAGCAGAAAGATATAAGATTTTACTAACTTTCTAATCTCTTTTGTTGATAAGTGTATTACGTGGAGGCATCATAATTCTTGTATATTGTACTTACCGAATTTTGACTTCCTTTGATTGCCATTCTGTATGTTTGTCAAAGCTGATAAGGATAGCGGCTATTTCCTGTAACAAAAGCAACAGTTATATTACATATATGAGTGCTAGTAACGTAATAAAACTTCGCCAAATAAATTTATTAGTCTAAGAAACAACGTACAATAATGCTTGGAACTAATTAACATATGAAATACATATAAACTACAAAATCTAAATAATTTTGTCTTTTCAGAGCTTTTTTTACTTTTTAAGTTTGATGCTTGTTGTAATTTTAGCTGTTTTGACCCAACAATTGGGTACGAATATTTGCGGTTTATAAGAGATGCGCAAACATTTTGCCTAACGCCACACAGGCTATCTGCAGCACCGCATGCCAAAGAGCCGTGAAATATGGAACATGTCCTATCAGCCTCCGTCATAACAAGAAATATGGCAGTCTTTTATACTGGTCACTGTTTTAGAGGAATTATTAGAAAGTCAAGCGGAGGTCGGTTAAATTTTGAATCCATTCTAAAAATTTGCTGTTATTTTTTTTATGTTTATTATAATTTTATTTGCACAGTCCGTCAACGAGTGAAATATCGCGTATATTTTAGGTTAAGAAATGTAATACCTCTTAGATTGGTGACCCATACGCGAAAAAAATAGTTAATGCGCACTGAATATTTGTATGTGTGCGGTATTAGCTCAGAGCGCCTCAATTCGCCTGACGCGTAATGTAATGTTTTTGTTTCTTCTATTCTTTTGTTATACTGTCATGTAACTTTAAATTAGTTTCAATTAACATTTGGGAGTATATCGTGGAATGGTTCTATATTCTAGAAACATTTCGTGTTAGCCTATTTTGTAGACAGTCATAAATTCGCTTTTAGAAGTGCGAAAAAATGAGTCTTTAGTTGGTAACTTTTTAAATAAGTTATTAGAAACTCAAAGAGCTTATGATGCATCTTTGCAATAATTATTTAGAAAGTCCGATTATTATTTTGATTTCCGTAAAAATATTAATGTCATTAGTTAGGACCCAACTAGGGCGTGGTATCCGGAAATACGAATATAATATCCCAATATAAATAGTTTTATTATATCTACGTTTTTATTTTATTGTATTAAAATCTTGCAAGATATATTACTTTTAAATATATTTTCAAAATGGTACTGTTTTTGCTTTCAGTTTTACAAAACTTGCGACAAAAAAGAAGAACAGCAATAACATTTTTTCACGGTAATCACGTTCAAAGTGCCGTATCAAGAATTGTTGCTTCAGATGGGTTGCCTTTTAGAGTATTATCTAGCTTCGAAAGAATAAATTTGATCAGTTACAAAGTAAATTACAAAAAGAAATTCGTGCAAACAAAGCCAAAAGGTATAAATTTACAGTCGCACTTGATGAGTTGACTTTCACGAAAAGTAGATGCTATATGAAAGTTAATTTCATTCTCGAACGCTTAAATATGAACCTTTCTGAAACTTGGGAATGTCCAGAATATGAGGCACAAATACAGAGGAAGACCGATCACAATTTGGGCTTTCCATAGAAGACGACATCGCGTGTATTATTAACAATGGTGCGAAATAAGATTATTGTAGTTAAAAATTTGTATAGCGAAAGCTTTAATTGACTTGAAGGACGACATACGTTTACTTGTTCTGAAATATTAAAAGAACTTTCAATTTCAATAAATCTAATTAAAGTAACCGTTGAGGCAATATGCAGGGAGGATGGTTATTTGCTAACTGCAGAGACTGGATTAAAATTCATGATTTCTAAACTTATCAAAAGAGACAAAACAATAAGCGATCAGTCAGTAGAATCTTTGAAAACAATTTCATCAACAACAACCTGAGAAAGTAGCCACCCTGAAGTATTTCCACGTCCCCGTAACTTTTTACGCAAAATATTCATGTGATTCATTCAAAAATCTATCACATGACAGTACTACTAAGTTCATCATAAGAATAATTAAAGGTACTTTTGCCTGGAGCCCACAGTTACGGTAAATGAAAATGATGATGAAACAACGCTCGTCAATTACCAGCAGCAGAGAATGAACAAAAAAGCATAGAGATTGAAATTACCTTGTCAAACACACCATTGATATCCACTAGAACGACTGCAACTGCAATACCAGATTACAATGAAGATGTAGAAAAGCTTTGCCGAGTACAAATGGTACTCTGTGATAGTGGCCGATCAAGACACGATAATCTTAATGAAGTATACAAATTCTTTATGACTATTCTTCCTACCACGTCGAAACAGAGTGTGTTTGCCCCCGCTAGCTACATAATTATGTACATAATAATAAACTGAGATCGTCTGTAAACAACTCAACATTAGGTTGCCAGAGTTTCCTTAGATCTAATTACTGAAGGATCAAAAAGCAATTGTTAAAGTTAAAAGCTTTGATTTTTTCGTTTCATTAATTATTTAATTCGTTCAAAATGTTTCTACTACAATTCATTTGATTTGTTTTATTATTGAGCTAAAAATATGTAAAATCTAATAATTAGTTGTTTAAGTATAATTATTGAATTCTGGAAGAAACTTTGTATTAAAAATGTCGTTTGCATTCACAAATTACTTTCAATCAGCCTTCTGAAAGTGTTATCCAAATTATCTGTATTATCCGGATAGTATTCGATAGCTTTTCAAGATATCCGAATAATGAATGGGGCGGATAATTGCATGCCAAAAATCCGATAATAAAAATGGAGTATTATCAAGTCTCAACATTTAGGGTTTAAGAAAGATATACCGAATTTTAATTGTAACGTGTATTTCGAGCACGCTCTATAATATTATGTAACTGCAAATGGAGAAATATATGAAAATCAAATACTTTAATAATCTTTAGAATAACACATGGTAAATAGAAAAGTTTAAACCTGTGCAGAACTGGATTCGGCACTATTATTTGTAGACATCCTTGTCATCAATATATTCACAGTTTTAAAAATACAATTGATTACCTTTTACTTTACTGTTGCGCGCTCTAGCAAAAAATATGCGTAGTTTTTGACATCATCACGTCACCGCAGTCGTAGCATACAAAGCCGGGAAAAACGTCACAAAGACAATTGCTTTTTTATTCAACGAAATTAAAAAATTTAACGCTTCCGTGACATAATAAAAATTCATTGCACACGCGAAACAAATCATATTTCTGGTGCCATCGTGGCGGAATAAATCAACAAGTTAGCATTTTTCATTCCCGAAACGTATTCGGGATCAACGAGAAGTTAATACATTTCTGAAAGTAGTTTTATTGTATAAAAATGAAATGGTTCCTTTTATTTGAAACGTTTCTAAAAGTCAATTTAATTTACTTTCACTTCTTCAGTTCAGGCGTTTTGGTAAGATTTACATTTTATTAAAATTTTCTCATCACTTAACTCATGGTATGGTCACGGTATGGAGTAATGCCAGTTTTAATAATCTTATATGTATTCTGATATCAGGCTTTAAGATCTTTTTCGGCAATATATAAATCATTTTTGGAGTGGCATACATTTAATGTAACAATGGAATCGTTAAGAATTACTCGTTTATCTATCTGTCAGACCCGATTTTCTTCGAATTTACAATATGAACTAAATGACATGTACAGATATAATGAACTAAATGATAGTTTATCAAACATAAGCAAATCCTGTTTTTGGGAGTTAATTTTTCGATCTTATTAGAACATTTATAAAGAAGTTATTTAAGAATTACATTTTTTAAATTTTAAATGCACTAATAGGTGATAAGATCTTCAGATTTCCATTGTAAGCAGTAAATACACCCGAATACGATAACAGTATGGCTTCCGTGCCCCACACGTACCCGATTAGGAGTTGACTTCCTTAACAAAAACATTAATAAATTATCATCACCACCGCGCGTTATTACCACCGTCACAGATTTTTTTCCATAGGCAAATATAATTAAGATAAATAAAACTGAACAATAAGTCTTCGATTAATGTTTAAAAGAATTAATCAAAAAACAATTAACAGTTTTACAACCGATTCGGCTTCCAAATAAACAAAAATAGCTCTTACCAAATAGCTCTGGGCTACAGTTACTCGTAAGTGGCTCGTATTCGTTACAGAGCTACGAGACGAACAGGAAATACCCGTCCCGCGTCGATTGGACGAAAGGAACATTTTGGAAGGCGTTTTTTGGATATTCGAGTAACACACAGCAAACATTTAGAACAATTTAGTACCCATCCAAATTAAAAAATGTCTTAAAAAGTGTATGAAGAAAATTGTGTTTATCTTTAATATAAAAATTCATAAAAATCGTGTGCGAGAACTTGTTTACGCACGTAAGGAGTTATACTTGTTTGTCATAACGAAACAAAAATAACTCCTAAAATTTACTCCGAGTGCCAGCACTCTACGCTTGTAAGAAAACCGGTAAAAATGAAATAAAGGCATGAAATACAATTTATATAGGTGTAGGTAAAATAAATATATCTTAAAAGCATAACTTAATTAAAATAATAATAATAATAATTTGTAATATAAACGAATAAAAATAACAATACATACCAAAGGTTAACCTCAAATCTATAAACGTACATAAAACATTTATGATATAAAGAAAAACGTTTTTATCACTAATGATACGAATGATAACGATGGATTATCAATAATAAATATTATTCGTTACCAATAATAAATATTATAACTTAAAACACGCGGACACATACATAATTACGATATACTTAAAAATTAAAAATGACGTTTGACATTCAGAATTTGATCAGGTGTTGGTTGATAGGGACCATAGATTATACGTTTATTAAAATTGATATAGCTACTGCAAAAATATTTTAATATTTAATTTACCGTTTAAAGTGCAATATGAATTCGTCATTGATTAAAAATTTTTGTATTATTTAAATATCTACATAATATTACATAATGTTTTGTAGTACTCTCATTTATAAGTAGGTATTATTAAGCGACATTTATGTTCAGTACATTAAACCGAACATATTATATGATAAATATTACCATCTTTTATTTATATAAGCTAATACTCCCCTTGAAATTTATAATAAGACAAAATTAAAAATTATAACAGCTAGGCTCTTGTAAAGGAAATTTATGTGTTCCCTATCTCTGTGTCATTACAATCGTCTCGTTTCCACGTCACGATATTTGTTTTGAGATTGAGCAGCCTATAGCTAACTTCGTGGTGTTGAATTTTGGTAACGGTGTACGCGCGCATTGGAAAAATTCACTCACATCATTAATTTTAAACATGCCAAAAGAAGTATAACTTCAAAAATACTATTAACATAATGTGGTCAATATATTGATAAACTAAATTAATCTGGCTGCGAGCACTTTGGGGTCTTAATTGGCCTTAAGATTAGATTACGACTATAGGCTATTTAATCTCAAAAAAAAAGTCCTTTTAAGTTGTATGTAGATGCTTCAAACAGACTACCATTAAAAGCACTGCCTACTGAAATTAAAAGTTCCATTTAATTAAAAATTAAAAGTAAATGTTTTAATATCTAGCATATACTTCATAAACTACAAATTTCAACTTAGTTGTTTCGATAATGTGTAATTGACGTATCTAAGTCACACTATCTAAAAACCAGTTCTAAGCTTATACATGAGTGAAAAACAATTTAAGCGGAAACCCTACCGAGTAAAGGAACAGTTGTGTGCTTTGATAACGGTGATGAAATATCCGTTAATTAGTTCTGCCTTCAAGAATCCATTACTAAATCCGAAGGTAGGCCTTCGAATTGAACGCTATAACTCAAATCAGGAAACACCAATTTCCAACAACCAATATTTTTTCAGTTTAGAAGGTATCAATAGTTAATACTCGTAGGGCTGCCTCAAGAATGTTCTATATTGTTATCCGAACATTATCCACATCGGTTTGTATAAGTCACAGTAAAGTAGGCAATTCGTTACCTTAGATATTTGTATAAATTAATATTATTACTACGTTATTATTATTACGTAAGGATTATATCATCAATATTATTATTAAGTCATTAATATTATTACTGGTATCATTATCTTTCCGTGAAGCCCGCCTGACTAGTTACCACCCTCCTGCTTGAGTCAGCCGCCAAACGACTCGTTGTGTTCCGTCTAGGGACTTTTGAAAGCCCTTACTTTCTTTCTTACTTCTCTATTTCTTAGCCGACAACGCATCAGTGATACCTTTAGTCTTACTGATGTCGATAATAAAACAAGAAAATAACCATTTTTCGCCACAACATACCCAACTTAAATAACAATATAAAGGCCAGACGCGACTACGATAATGTATAATAGAGATAACATAAATTATTTACATGAACAATAATAAATAATTTATTCTCCAGCATATTTATTCCAAGGCATATTTATTCGCCAGCATATGTTTCCGCGCAGTTTCAATTCGGTCGCCAAAAACTCATTTTTCTGTTATTTACTATCAAAATACTGTTTGTACGTTATGACTTTCGTCATTTATTAAATAGTTTGCTCCAGTTCATTCATGTAATATTTACATTTATTTCGTTCAAAAATGTATACTTGGACGTAACCTACTTATATTATTAAATCATTATATAGAATAAAACAATTTCTCTCTAAGGTCTGTCTGAACGTAATAATCTATGAAAGTACTGCATAGTTAATGCGGTTTTACTAATGAATAAAGCGATTCGCGAAAGTCTAACTGTATTGAATAAACATTTAAATTTTGTTATAATGGTTATGTTTTTCAAATTGAAGCACCCACCTCCTTTTAAATTTCTAGTTCAAATAAAGAAAAGCATCAAACAAACAAAGACCAAACAGTACAATACAACAAGTTACAAAAGACAACAATTTATTATCGTAATTAAAATCACCATCAACACTCGTGTACTCATAAAATATAATAAAATTATAAATTTCACACACTCACACATGTCTGCCCCGGCTGGGAAAAATCAAAATCGGGATCCTTCATTCGGCGGGCAGGTTCGTTACCAACTGGAGTTCGGGGTCGTCATATGATTTAAAATAGCCACGTCCATTACTAAGTTATTCACCAAAAGTTAATTCTATTTTCTACAGTTTCATAGCTTTTTTAACTTTAGTTCACAGACACCCGCAGCTGTGATCTCGACGAAGTTTTAAAACAGTGTCCAAATATAAAATACGAGTGAGGAAGCGAAATAATTTATGCGCCGAAATGGCCATCATATAAATTTTTGCTTTTAAAAATAAATAAACTTATGACACCAGTTTTAATTTGTTTAACATATAATTTTTTTCTAACATTCTAAATGACGTGGTTTATGCGTCTTGAAATTTGTTTATAGAACTTTAAATTTTTTTTTGTTTTTATTATACAAATTATACATTCATCATCATAAACATTAACATATTCATTATGAATCAACTATATTTACAGAAGTTGAAAATACATTAATGAATATAGTATTACATACTAAGTATACACTATTGAAAAATAATGTAATTGAAATTAATTAACACAAGTAAATATGACAGAAAAACCGACTTTAATATGAAGAAGGTGAATTATTTTTCCTTCAAATTTAAGTTACCCAAACAGGCAATATACCCTGATAAACAAAAAAGGAATATTCCTAATCTGTAAAAAAGTAACGGAGTTCTGAGGTAACACTCATCTATACTAATATTATTAAGGGGAAAGCCTTGTATTTTTGTATGTTTGTAACGAATAAACTCAAAAACTACTGAACCGATTTTAAAAATCTTTAGAACGCTACATTATCCTTGAGTTACATAGGCTATATTTGTTACTATAAAAAATAAGGGATCCTTGCTAAAACCTCAGTAACGTGAACAAGGTGTAAAAAAATTTGCTTAAAAATTTCTTTCATCGCACACACTGCGGAAACTCTTGATGATAAAACAAAAAATGTTCAACAATATTAGAAAACATGTCAAGATAAAATTATAAATATATCTCAAAATGTTTAAAAGTAAAAGTACACCCGAGTGAAGCCGGGGCGGGCCACTAGTAAAAAATAAAGTACAAACGAATTTAAAACCGTATGTTTTTGGAAGTCAGTTAAAAATAAAGTGTAATAATATAAATGACAATCCGCATCTAAATTGTTTCCCGAAAGGAGCTGCTAGAATACTGGCGTTCGTTGGATACGTTAAGGTAATCCTTTAGGAGAGTAAGCATTAGCTCTCTAATAATTTATCCAGTCAATGACCTGCTTGCAAAGCTGTTTACTTTTAAACCCCACGACCCTACAACATCAACGGCACACAATAGATATATATATGTTATTTGTGAAAAATAAATGTACTTGTTACTAATTACGTATACTAACTTATTAGATATTTTTCCAAATGAAACGTAGACAATTTATTTCGTATCTACGACACGGAAATATCCTTTTACGACAACTGCCCCGCATAATTTATCACGGACACGAATATTTCAATCAAGCGAAACGCGACAAGGCGAATATATTGGCCCCACCCCAAAACATATCGAACCTGATAACACCTGAGCCTATTCGTTCCCGTCTTCGAGACTCATATATTAACACGTTAAAAAGCCGAGCATGTGTTGCTATCTACCCAACGAGACAGCCACATTACTCGTTCTTGCCTCGAACAAGTAAAAAATTATCGCTCACAAGATAAACTGGCTTTAAAACAAACGTTGAGTTTCCGTTTCACAAAACCCCCAGTCTCGAGTGATAAAGGCGTTGAAATCTTCATTTGTAACCCGATTACCCACTTTCCGAGACAGTTTCTGTGCAGTTCTGACCAGTTGGGTTACTTAACTGTAAATAGTATCTAAAGTTTTGAGTGCATTGTAACTTAGATGTAACTAACACGAAACACTTTAAACTTATTACAATTAAGATATGAGTGCATTCAGCAATTTTATTCGGTGCTTAAAGGAAATAAATGACTATTAAACCTATAAACATTCTGTGGGTTCTGTTAAAATTCACGTTTTAAATGTACCCAAAACCAATGTCAGCCCTAAAACGTACCTGATAATGGGAGCTCAAACATTCTGATTCAGAATATCGTATTACGCTTCATTTATTTTATTATTTTCGAAGTAAAACAATAATAATTTTATGTATCTTTTTAGCCAAGGATTTTCAGAATGATTCTTAATACTGAAACAAACACGGATGTGGCCAAAAACTATCGGTCTTAGAAATATAAGTATAGGTATACACTTCATAATTAGCATAAAAGTAATGAATAAATTGTAGACGAATTTGACTATATGCGTCAATTCAATTAACAACGCAATTTTAGCAATTTTTTACATAGAGAAAACAGTTTTATAATTATGTGTAATTAATCAAAAAATATTCTTTTTAAGTTTCAACATGTAATTATTCTACTTTATTTAGGAACTGCAAATGATTTGACATTTGATTAAATAAAAAAAAATTCTCCATTTTGAACTCTTGTCACATGTTTTCCAATTATCAGGGGCAGCATACTGCAGCTATAAAATGTAGCTACATATGTAAAATCCCAACTAAACATTTTGGGTTTCCAGTAACTTCTTCACTGATTTTCAATTCATTATTTTTAGCTAGACGACAGCTCTGTGTCCTGCATTGGGTATGTAATGGGATGATAAAGAATCTACTGGTATACTCACAAGATTTACCAATGACAAAATCAGCCCAAGCTTTCAGCATATTAATCAAATCTTACGAATCATGTGGGCGTAGAAGCAAAGACAGATCGGATTGTCTTGACAAATCCAGATTGCTTGAAAGATTAATTGTGCAGATCTTGGGGACACCGGCGAATTAATCGGGTGTCTTGTTCTTGTACCCGATTTCTAATCAGGGAATTGGCGATAGCTGCTGTAATAGCCGTTTACAAAACATATTTTAACCCCACTTCAAAAAAGGCACATGTTTTAATTTGGATCCTTATGTATTCCGTCCGATTTACCGACGATTTACGACCTGATTCGCGTTATTCCTATACTGTAGTTCTATTAGTTAAATGTTATAAAAATCTAATGATGAATCCAGGAAATAAAAAAACAGGAGTTACTAAATAGATGGTTGTATATCAACTGTCGTTGATACTATGTGCTGTTATTAGTAATTTTTCTCGTGTATATGCACTGAATAAGAGAAGAACTACGCAAATCCCGAAAAAATCAGTAAATGTAATAAATATCAAATACCAAAAATATTAATTGAACTTACGATCTCCCCTTTCAGCTGCGTTCGGGTTGAAGCAATAATTAATATACACTATATATATAAATATAGCCTATTGCTATCCGATATAATGTAATTTTCAAATGGTAAAAGAAATTTCAAATAGGTGACGTGAATACGGAGATTACTACCAGCAAATATACAAACTCACGAAAAACGCACTCAATAATACAAGTGTAGGTAGTTGAAAACAAAGTTACATAATGTGTCCTTGACACGTTCATGATATTATTAGCGTGAACCTTCGATCTGAACTATCGATCTCGATGATCTTCTAATACTCCAATAATCCTATTTACATTGCATCGTGCTTCCGGATACCTAATTTATGGATAAGCTTCATGTTTAGATAAATGCAACATTATTATAATACGCTTATGCAAAAGCAAATTTGCAAATACCATAACAATAGTATATACAGATATATATTTGTACATAATATGTATTACAGTATACAAAATATTTTTATGTACGTATTTATCTTTAGCTGTTAATTTGAATACTTATAATAATTATAATTGAATAATTTGAATATTTGGAAGTTATACTTTGAATTTGGAATTTTAATAATTCATCTATTATTATCTCCATTTCGTAATCACCCGGCGCAGGCTGGTCTTTTTGCCCTTGTATCAATAAGGCAGTGTGTAACTACGTTTCATTTAATATTATAAAATGTAATATATATTACATTTAGTCCAAGACAGTAACTATTACATTTTCAACCAAATAAAAGCCAACTACATGGCACGTGATTATCCTTGAAATTTAAACGTTCATGGTCCTTGGCTTAATTCGTTCGAATTGTGTTCGAATGTAAGCATGGCCGGCAGTTGGATGGGTGATTGGTAGTGGTAATATTTTTGGAGTATAGAAGCTTTGCAGAGCACATAAATCATCGGTACGAATTGCTATCGCTAGACAGCAATCGTTAAGCCAAGTTCTTCAGGGATGGTATAAAAACTCCCGTCACTCAGAAAAAAAAATTCTCCACCTATTCGCTTCGGAATAAAGTAGAAAAATGCACTATTCCTGCAATTACAAATGTTGACTGCGAGAACCTTTGAGACATTGATCATTGATCTTATAAGTCGAAGGTCTTCTGAGACGGTTATAGTGGAAAAATATACCGCGTTACTTTAATACCCGAAATCATTTGATTTGTCCAAATAGTAGAACAAGTTGGACTTCAGAGACACTAAGGTAACATTTTGCCAGGAGACCACTTCAGCATTTTTTTTATTTGCGGGTTGTCATAAGCTTCATCTATCGTATTTTTCAAGATGGTCAGAAACTTAACCCAGTAAATGTTTAACTGAACTAGGCAATAAAGGTACGGAGTTCTTTAATATTCTCACGTCATATCGTGACCTAGTGAGATGAAAGGGCAGAGTGAGCGGATAGGTTATTATTCGTCGTGTTTGAATATCATTAGCGCCGAGCGACCCGCGTCTCCGCTGCAGCCTTCGCGACGTCGCTCTAAATATAGACTCTAAATTGTGTTAGGTGTTTGTTTCTCTTGCTTTTACTCTCTAGCAACTGTGTCAAGATACAGCCCTAGGAAATCCAGGCGTGAAAAAAGTTGTGATTAAGACGAAATTATATTTGTGTCTATAATGCAAATATTTTATTAATCTGTGGGCAAGTCCCAAATTCCTTAAACACCAACATGGCGACAGCCAAAATGCGACGACTGACCAAGATTGACGAGAGCTGTTATTGGGTAGGTGTACTGTAGGTACGTTTCATTTGGACATATGTTTCTTACGTGAAATATAACGTTTCTGTTGATAAAGTGTAATTGCTATGTGTATACTATGTGTATGCCTATGACAGTTATAAAACATTCCATCGTAGTGTATATTCAAGTACATCCTTTGATGATATCAAACTTTTTTAATCAAATAAAATACATATTTTTTGGATTTATATCGTTTATGTTACAGGGAATATTAGTGTACCGCAGGCTAGTGGGACTGAATATTACATTTTTATATCTCAAACAACAATGTACGAACTGTAAAAGAAAAACATTTTATGAAAAATAGAACGAATTTGTTTAGTTAAAGGGAGAAATAAAGTGATTAACGCAACATGTTACCAAACTTAACCGGCGTAAACTAATAATAAACACGACCGCGGGTACGTGTACATTGAATAAGGTTATAAGTCGTTAGGCCCTAACAAAGAGCGTAGATTTCCCCAAACGATCCGACCCTGATAGGGTTGTCACATTAAATTTACATTTAGCCGTCAAATTGTTTTACGGCATCCGAAAGTCCAGAAATGTTTTATAAGGCTGCCAAATAATTCCTGTAAAACGCCACAACCAATTGCGTCATTCAAAACGTATTCCAGGGTTATTCACGGCTAAGGAAACTTTGTTTACTTTCAATCTGTTGATAACTGTAAATTTCGATTACAAAACGAAATATATGTTAATTTTGGTCTAGCAAACTTTAGCGATACAACTTTGTGAATATTAGGTACCACTTGCCATTCATATCCAATGTTTAAGTAACTTTAACTTAGTTCTGCATACAGGTCAACCCCGTAGATGACCCATGTTTAATTCACTACAATATCGCTATGCTATACGTGTAACACACAATTACGTGTAAAAAATAACTGATCAGAATATAATTTATATCGCAGCTTGATCATTATGTAAGGAGCACTATTCCTCATTTTCGAAAGAAATATGTGTGATCGGTTCTAAAGATGGGTTAATCTTATTCAATTACAGATACAGTTCGCTTAACCGCTTTATTACCTATTATAGCCACCTATTATTAGATAGTACACACACTAGTTTCATTTCTCCGCAATGAGAAAAATTATAAAAGCATCAATTAGCAATCTAGGTGAGACATATCTTAAATTATCCATTTCCGTGCCAACCCTAGCGGTCTAGAAACAACAATTGCGAGGGAGCTCCCTCGGGCAATACCGTGTTCCCATTCAAACTGGAAACCATTTGTATCGCCCTGTGTCATGTGGAGGTCTTGCGGAATAGTAATTAGAGTAGTTGGACCGCATTGAACTTGATTCAACTTCTATTAACTTCTGGAATCAGTAATATTTGTATTTCGAAAAGGGATTCAGATATGCCAGTTAGGATTTTTTATAACGTACTTGATCTAAGAATCCCTCTTAGCTGAACACTGCTTCTCCTGTTAAGTACTTAACACCTACAATATTAACTACCTAAAATGTATAAATATTTCACAGTAGTATAAGTTAAAAATCATTGTTCTACTGATTACTATAATCATTATAATTGTTATTACCGTTAAAATCCTACGATTATTGTAACAATTGGTTTTCACATAATCATTGTATTTGATATGTTCAGTTATCTGTTAACATTATTGGATTGATGACAGTCCTTATTATTTTAAGGTTGTGGATCTTACAAAAACGACTCAATAAGTCTACAAATCAAGGTCTAATTACAATATTACTTGTAAAGATACTTACCTAATGACATGCAGTAACGATATATTTCCAATGCCGGTTCTCATTAAATTCGCAATTTTAGAAAACATCAAAGGAAAAAATATCTTTCTCTATATCGTACTCTGTGGTCATGCTAGTTTCAAGATGGAACTGCTCGACCGAAATCCGGTGCTGTAATTTCGTGCACCGCGTAAAAGTGATTAATACTTTTTAGGAAAACACTTACTAATTTGAAGTCTTTTATGTCACCCTGGGAACGTACTCATTGTGTAATTTGTGGGATATTTTATTCTCAACATAAATTTTTAAAACTATTGTTGTGTTACCCGTTGTAACATTTTGTATTTTTCTATTGAGAAAATCGCAAAAGGAGTAATATATAAAAAAAATTTTATGATTAAGTTTGAATAGGCTTAAAGGTGATTTGGTCAAATTCAAAAGATCAAGGAAAGAAAATTTTTCGGGTACAGGAACACTATACTTCCCGAGTCCAAGTCAAAATCTCCTGTGCGTAGTGCGTCCTGCCCAATGATGTATGAAAAGGAACCGATGAATGTCGCTGGTGAATGCTTTTGACATTGTTCGGGTTTTTCCCAATCGGTAATTCTTTAAATGCTACTGATATCTAAGCACTGCGGGAACCACTTACCATAGGGTGACATGTCTGCTTATCTGTTGGCCGTGCAATAATAAAGGAGCGGTTACGCCAGAATAGAGAATGAATGTCGCTGAGGACATTCTTAATTTTCCTTTGCGGATCAAGTTTGCGACTTTTGTTTGTGTTGACAAATGATTGATATTTGGATAGCTCCTAACATTTCGCCCGTTTTTGAATTGATTATTGACAATTAATGAAAAATTCTTCTTTTAATCTACACAATGTACAACTCAAGCGTATTGTATTTTTACTTTAAAAGCTTTAACACAACTTATTTCAAATAAATGAACTTCCAATAAATACTCCAAGAACTCGTAATAATAGTGTATTATCAGTTAGTACTCCGCTGCATAAGTTGTCTGTATTAGCATTTTGCACAGACTCTCAGTTCCCGGAGCGTGGGTGGAGCAGTTAAAAGTTCGCCAGAGAAATAAAAGGTTTAAAGAGTATGTTCTTAAGCTGTCTTTTTGCATGTCATTGTCTTTTATGCCTGTGTAAAATATTGTTGAATCACATTTTTGAAGAACTTCGGTACGTTTTATTTGCGCGTGTAACAATTACCTCAGTAACTATGCTTATGCTCGTTAGTTTTACGCTTTGTAGTTTGTAGGTGGATGTGATGGGAAACGTGTGTTTTAAAAAGTTGAATGGCCGCTACGGTACCAAACCTAGGGTTAGAGGGACTCTCCCTATCTTTCAATCTAAATCTAACTCCGATATCCGTGGTGCAACTTGCTAAGCAACGGAGCCATAGTAAAATGTCCTTCCTGATAGAGGTCACCGAGCTCTGTACCATCGAGTGTAAGCCCGAAGATACTCAACATGGTGATAGAGTTATCAAGCACATCCATTCTAAAATCAACAACGAATAATTATGATAATATATGTTCTGAAGTCCAAAAAGGTCCCCGTAATTAGACGGTTAATAGGTAACTGCTCAAGTCACGGCGGCATCTAATAAAGTATTCGATCATTGCTTATTAATTTTATCGCCCACTCGGAAAGTAACTAAGGCAACGTCAGCCGTATTATATCTCATACAGAACGAAGTAGTAACCCAGTAGAGGACTTTTAACTAGCTCTCCTGGAATTATAGCCCTTACTAGTGGTTTGGAAAGCTTTCAGAGTGAAAACGGTCCAAGCTCCTTAGGCAGGAGAATTATTCACTTAAATACACCATAATGCCATTAGCGACTTAACTCACAATGGCTTAATAGTTTCGTTGACTTTACTGGTAACCAAATAATTAACTATTAAAATAGCAGTAGGCGTACTTGCCGAGCGAGAAGTCCCGAGTTCGATTCCCGGCCGGTGCAAACATATAATGTTAAAATAATATGATGATAAATGTGTGTTCTCGGGTCATGGGTATTTGTGTTATCATATCTGTGTATGTCCATGCCGCCTGTAATACGAGGAATCCTAGTGCGGGGATGTGAGTGCGGGAAATTTATTGTTCCTATTGTTAAGGATGTTAATTATATAACAGTGCGAAAACTTGGTGTTCCATCGCGACGCATCATCGGAATTAAAGCCGATATCACAAACACAATACAAAACTATATTATAACCAAATAATTTTCGAATTTTTACAATGCGCTCACATTCAGCGATCTCCCTGAATACTAATACGGTTTTCCTAATCCTAATCCCTTAGGATAGGATTGAGCTCTCCAGATGTTAGCGAATTGCATGAAAGAATAAAGTTGTCATAAAGATATCTATATCATGATATATAAGATAATATATGCCATATATTAATTATATGTTATTTAATTTTATGTTATTTTATTATATCTTACGTATGATAAAATATAAGATTTATATATATATATATATATATATATACTAGAATCATAAATACTAATAGAATTTATCTGTAATCTATTTATTAATCTTCAAGAAAACATTATTTACGGATATTATCCGAATATGAAATATAAATATGTGGCAAAGACTATCCTGTAGCCCAGTTGTGTTTTTTTTTAAATATTAATAGCCGACAAACGAACAGACGAGCCACCTGATGGTAAGCGGTCACCGTCGCCCATGGACATCAGCAAGACCAAAGGTATCACTGATACGTTGTCCACCGGGAAATGAGATGAAGGTAAGAAAGAATGTACTGGTTCACAAGCCCCCAGCCGGAACACGACGAGTCGTTTGGCGGCTGACTCAAGATGGAGGGTGGTAGCTAGCCAGGCAGGCTTCGCTAAAAGATAATAATACCAGTAATAATATTAATAACTTAATAATAATACTGATAATATAATCCTTATACGAAGCCCTACCACCAAGCAGGCCGGCTTCTGTCGCTTCTTACGACACCCTGTTCTGCAAGCATAGGATTGGAGGGAGAATTCTAGGCCGCTCCAATACGGCACATAGTGCCGGTACATTGTGTAGGCAATACCTACCAATCACGTGGTCCCGGGTTCGATTCCCGGCTAGAGCAGACGTTTGTGTGACAGGTAAATGTTTGTTCTCAAATCATTGGTGTTTTGTGATACCTTACTTGTACATGTGGTTCTGAGTGTGTGAACGTTTATTTATTTATTATTTTATGCTTTATTTTATGCTTTAAGTACGTTTTATGCTTTAAAATAAGACGTTTTAAAACGCCGCATTTCTCTATCAGTGTCGGTAAAGTCAAGGTTTTAAAATAAATGTAAAAGTTTGTTAAAAAACTCTCAATGTGAACATTAACGTTTACAACTTAAAAGTTTGTAGAGCAAGAATCGAAATTGTGCTTCAAATTAGAAAGGCTTTAATTAGGGAAACGAGGCGTTACAGTAACTATTCACACACCTTTAAATTTCCATTAATCTTTGAAACGTTTTACCAACCAAAAAAGCTACTTCACACAAAAATAAAGTACGAGGCGTTTTATTCAATCGTATACCTATACGTCTATTTACAAAGTTAAACATATTTAGTGAAGTGAGGAGCCAAATCTTAAGTTACGGTTCAAGTTTTATTATAGAACGAACCGATTTGGCCGCAGCAAGGACAATCTGTACAGGCGGGGCTATTCAAGGAAAGGAAACGATGCATGCGTGTGTGGTGCCTCCCCGCAAACAACGGAACACCTACTGTCCTGTCCCGCTTGCCCTGACAGCTGCACACATGAGGACTTGCTGAGAGCCACCGACAGAACTGTCAAATTGGCCAAGTTCTGGTCGGGCTAAATTTGAACTTGTATCGAATCGGAAAGAAGAAGAAAAGAACGAATTATTGACTGAAGCTCTCATATCCCGACCTCTTATGTCGACGGCAAGCTACCGATTGAGATGGGCATGTGCGGGCGTGGTCGGTAGATGGACGGATAACCGCTAGCGGCTAAAGTACTTGACCGCTTCCGTTCTTCAGAAGGCACGTTAGAAATTCGGTTGTTATCGATAGCAGTCGTTAAGCTATGTCAAAAGCTTTGAGAGTCTTAGAAATGCCGGCACTTGTTTGGCTACTAATGCACACTGAAGCAACGTGAGGGGGTATATTCCAAACCTTCTCAATTGCGATGTGAGACCAGTCCCCGTAGGGACCGCTGAATTAAAGTCAGATAATAATATGTAGTGCAAACCCGTCACTACAGCTCTAAGATATTAGCAGTTATTAGTAATATTCAAGCTTGTGACATTCATAAACGTGTCGATAAACATTAAATAAATAATCTAGATTTTTGAATTCCTTTTATCAAATTTGATCACACAAAAATATAATAAAATACTTCATGATAATGTTTACTTACTTATTGAATTACAAATAACGTGTACGCTACTAATATAATATTGATAACTATATAATATTTTCCCTTACATCGAACGTGCCAGGATAAGCCGTATTGGAGCGGCTTAGAATACTCCCCCCAATCCCATGCTGGCAGAGCAGGGTGTCGTAAGAGGCGACAGAAGCTAGCCTACTTGGTAGAAGGGCTTCGCGTAAGGATTATATTATCAGTATGATTATTAAGTCATTAATATTATTACTGGAATGATTATCTTTCCGTGAAGCCTGCCTGGCTAGCTACCACCCTCCTGCTTGAGTCAGCCGCCAAACTACTCGTCGTGTTCCGGCTGGGAGCTTGAGGGCGAGTACCTTCTTTCTAACTTTCTTCTCATTTCCTGGCCGACAACGTATCAGTGATACCTTTGGTCTAGCTGGTGTCCATGGGCGACGGTGACCACTTACCATCAGGTGGATCGTCTGCTTGTTTGTCGGCTATTAACATTAAAAAAAAGATACATAGTCCATAACATGCAAGGTTGAGAAAAAAGCGACTTTGATATAAAACCGTATTTAAACGAAGCAATTGTTTAATGCATTGTATTATTAAGCTTACCGCGATAGCTAAACCAAGACTTGCGCTTTCTTTTTAACCAACGTGTCGCGGTGATGCCTTATGTTACGGAAGTCTTTGATCGGAGGTCACCACTTACCATCAAGTGGGCTTTCTTCTAGTTTAACTTTAGTTTTAAAAAACACAAAAATAAGTTCCACAATCGAATACCATTGCTCTCTATTATATGTATCTCACAGCTACCTGTGTTAGATCTGCGTTAGTTACAAACGGACATCAGCATAAAACTCATCACATCACAAAAGTCAATTGGTCACATCAAAGCGGAGAGGCCTTCGCAGAAGCCACGCAAGATACTGTCACCAACGTCTCTTATTGGTGCTACAAGAGTTCATACGTGTCCGAGTGCGTTTTACGCCTATTCGCATTTATAAATAGATTCTATTATATGTATATAAGCATATAAACAGTATAGTGTAAATAACTCAGTCTTTTTTTAGACATAATTAGATGAACTGTGTTTAAAAATATTGATCTTAATAATAATAATATCAGTTTCAAAATACTCAATCATCATTTCATTCCAAAACATAGTCCCGCTTCAGGGCTCGGGTCTACTCTCACAATGAGAGGAATTAAGGCCATAGTCAGCCAGGCTGGCCAATTGCCGGTTGGTAGAGTTTACACATCTTTGAGAACATTATGGAGAACTCTCTGGTGTGCAGATTTCCTCACGATGTTGTTCTTCATGGAAGAAAGTAATATAAATACGCACATAATTTGAGAAGTAAAGGGTGTTCCGCATTCAAACTCAAGTCTTCAGTACGGGTTCCTTCTATGTTCAAACCTACTATCACTGCTCACACAAAATGAAAACTTGTGACCTAATTTTTTCACACCTTCCTTCCCCTGCATAAGTTAATATTACCGTCAATTAATAATAAACTCACGAATAATAATAAAAATCACAAATCGCACCTTTAGAATGAAAGTGACTTAACTCAAAATTCCTAAAATTCCAGATTTTACTATAAATTTACTTAAAAAATCCTACTCTAAAACCCCATGGTGAAAAAGAGCCCGAATTATGAGTGAGAAAGGGAAAAAGGGAAAACCTCATACATCAGTCTCTTTCAATGTACTCAAGACCATACATTTTTGAAAACTTTTTTCGTAATTACCCATAAATTGCTATTTTTGAGTTAAGTCCCTTTCATTCTAAGGGTGCGAAATGTGAAATCAAATATTTATCTCTCATATCGCTACGTGTCTGATTCTCTCGAGAGTCGAATCCAGGATCTCTCATGCAGCAGGAAAAGTTACAAACTGGGCTACAGGATTATCTAAATACATAATATTGGCACTCCTATGTCTACATTTAATATAAAGAAAGGGTCAAACCCTTTTTTTGATCTAGCTTCCATTGTGCCTACAGTGCGAACCCGATAAGGAAATTCTTTCCAATAATAGCAGTGGTAAGTGGTCACCGTCGCCCGACGTCAGCAACACCAAAGGTATCACCGACGCGTTGTCGGCCAGGAAATGAGAAGAAGGTAACAAAGAAAGCACTGGCTATCATCTCCCCAGCCGAAACACGACGAGTCGTTTAGCGGCTCACTCAAGCAGGAGGATGGTAGCTAGCCAGACAGGCTTCACACAAAAATATCAATACCGATTATAACATTAATAACTTAATAATAACACTGATAATATAATCCATACGCGAAGCCCTACCACCAAGCATAATTACTTAACAATATAGAACTCTGGGTGTCTATTACGACATCACGCAAAAACCAATAAACACTGATCTAAACTTGGCATATCAATGACATCTCTTTTAGTACAGCATCCTGAACACTTATTAGAATGATAATAAAAATAAAAGTAAGGTAATAAGTGAGTTGTATTGAAATATTAGTAAATAATGTTGTAGATATTTTTTGTAGTACCGATGTGCAATAACAGTAATAAAGTGAACGCTGAAAATCTATTCCGAAAATAATAAAACATAAAAGCACTTGACAGAAATAAATAACAATGTTCAAATGCGGGTATAATTCGCTAACCAAGCGATTGATTCTCGAAGGGAAGCGAAGACAGCTTACTCATAAAATATAAAATTTGACTTCAATACCAATCAATATAATATGTAATACATATATTAAAATTTTAACTGATCGTTTTCTGTACATTAATGATATATGAGAAAAAATATTATTAGGGGCCTTTATCAACGCAAGACAAAAAAATCGTTTTCAGAATTTTTGTCTGTTTGTCTGTGCGTTTGTGCGCGCTAATCTCAGAAACGGCTTAACCGATTTTGTTCTGGTTTTCACTAGTGTATTGCAATAAGCAACACTTAACATTTAAGGTTTATTTCATTGCAATCCGTTCATAAATAAAAAAGGTAATTTAAAATGATGTAGGTACTATTTCTTAGCGTAAATCGTAGTTTTCCTGAAGCGAAACGAGGACAGTTTGCTAGTTTTGAATAAAGCCGGTATTCATCTTCTTATTTGTTTATCAAAATAAATCTTGATCGGATATATCGTAATATCAGATGAAGCCTCGGAAGGTATAAATTGCATTAAACACAAAACAGGATAACACCAGATAAGATTACAACAAACGGAGGTAACGAGGTTATCATAAGTTTGAGAGTTACTGAAACAAACTTACATTAGATCTATAGCTACTTTGGGGATTAAAAAGTTAATTCGGTTACCTACTATTGCAGATATATATTTCAACATATCGTATCGTATGCTATGTAGAAAGTTGTAACGCGCTTTTTAAATACCGGTGTATGAAACAAGTCGCAGACGTTTCGGTTGATGTCAAATCACTGCGCAAATATTGTGTGAATTAATTTGTAAGATAATTAAATAAAAACAGAAAAATTGTGACTGAAATCTAACAATATTATTTTATCTCGATTACTTAACTCTTTACCGTTTATTACTCGAGGCGCACTTCCCGTTACTATGTGTTACATTAATGTATATAGTGCGATCTTCACGAAGCACGAGATTTGAAGTAAATTATTTAAATCTTATTATGACAATAAACCGACACGTTTAAGGTTTGTTATCTCCCCTATAATGTTACTAACTCGAATTTTTAATTATTTGCATGATGTAAAAAAACCGCTCTTTAAAATATGCTTCTGAATTTTTTCTTTGAATATATTGAATACTGTTTCACACCCGTTAAAAGCCCACTATATGAGTCGGGTCTCTTCTTACGATAAAGATGTAAAGATACTCTACATATTACTCTAGTCCTAATAGGTACATAAATGGATGCATTACTCAATAAAAAAAATTATGAAACCACTCACACAATCACACCCCCGCGCTAGAATTCGCTGTGCTGCGCGTGCCATAGAGATACCCAATCATAACAGATAAATCACAAACACCCTCGATCCGAAAATAAACAGTCGTCTATCACATAAATGTTTGCCGAGCCAGGAATCGAACCCGAGATCTCTTAGTCATGGTCAATACAAAAATTGGAAAAAAACTGTTGATGTGCAAATAACAAACTAATCGTATTTTTGATAACTCGACAATATTTCACATTCTCCCTCAGTATGAGCTACTGATGGTCGTGTATGATAAGAATAATAATACAATTTATCATTATTAAACTCCTTCCCGCACCTTTTTCTCGCAGACCTTTTAAATTCAAATAGCAAACACTAATTATTCTTGACAATATCTGATAAAAAACCCGATAACCAGTTTCAAGAAGGATCAATGTTTAAAACTGAAACCTATGTTTGAACGGAATTCATAACACCTCTAAGTCACTTACAAAGCTGCGAAGTTACTTATTCAACCTCTAGGAAATTCTATTTCGCGCGTCGCAACATACAGCGTTTATTCAAAGCTACTTATTCAAATCTCCGAAGGCGTACGTAGGCTACATCAAAAATATACTTTTCAAAATAAATCCATCTACAAGAACCGTCTAACTTTCGGCACTTAGCGTCATTTTAGCGGCCCAGCACCGGGCCTAAATATGATTAATGTAATTTTGATGGCGTATTGTTTACGATAGTGGGCCTTTTATTAATGTACGTCAGATAACAGTTTTGTGATCTAAGCGTTTTGGGAGATTGCGTACAGATACGGCGCTGTGTAATTTTCTTTAAATTAATTGCTTTTCCGTAAGAAAAATATTAGAAATATTACATGGTGTGTTCCGTGGATGATAATGACGATGAAGAAAAATCGACTGCTTACTTATTTCGCAGGATATTAATTTTGATTTGAGAAATTCTAATAAAGATTCTTAAAATGGCATATGTTATACTTAAATGAAATCGGGCCTAGTGAAGAGCTAAATCGGCTGAAATTGAAACTTCAAAAAACAACAGTCAATCTGGAGGGTCATAAACTTCTACACCGATGAAGTGAAACATCGTAGTCGATCTAGCTCCGGAACTCCAGTTTCGCAAACACTTTACTATTCCTTACACTTTACCAGGACAAGATTACATCTGATCTATTAAAATACATCTAGAAACCGACAATTATAATTCATTCCCAATCACAAAAAGCTTTTGAATAAATAAAAACCCAGAATTTAATTTTAATCGCTAAGACAAGAATTTAGCGTGGTACAATTAAAATTCAAGAGAAAAACCATCAAACAACGTTATGAAAGACGTCCGCCATATTAAAATGGTCATCATCGGCACGACCGGAAATTAAAGCGTTGACTTCTCATCTTAATAAAGAAAGGTAAATCTTAAAAAATATTTACCCTTCTTACAAAATATTTACCCTTGTTACAAAATATTTACCTTGGTTACAAAACCTTTGACTTTTATTTGCCGTCCAATAAACTCAAGTTGTTTTTTTTTTTTGTAAAATATTAAATAGCTGAATAATGACTCTTAATAGGTATTAAGGACAAAATTTACCAATGAGATCACAATTATGTGAGTTTTTAAAATTAAAAGTTAATAAATAGTAGGCGTAAATTAATCCTTTTTATAACGAAGAATATACCGAAATGTATGAAACTAATTGGACTTTACTGAAAATATCTGGATATTTGTATGGACTATGGACTACGTTTGCTGTTATTAATTTTAAAAACATCATAGGTATACGAATAACGGAACCAAAATTAATAACTCAATCCGTTCAGGAAGTAACATACCTACTTTAATTAATTAATTAATCGTCCATTAATTACTGCAATGCAACAGCAAATAAAAGCTCCATTTACTCCGAAAGCGAAATTAAAACGTATATCAATTCAGATTTACAAAGACACAGGGTTTCGTCAGTAATTATGACTTTATTAAAATCTCGGCAGTATATTCTACTAGTACTTATACGGTGACTGTTCTTAATTTCGCTGAAAATAAAATCGAATTTCAGATGAAGGTAAAGAAAGTAACAAAAATGAAGGTAAGCATGCGCACTTTTTATACCTAACAGAGGCTTTCGTCAATGCGTTTCATAATATCGAAATTAAAGTACTGGAACGTTTATGCATAATTTCATCGAAATATATCATTATATTAAATCACGCTTAAATAACTGACAATACATCAAAAATATGAAAAATAGTATAATATATTACAGTATAATATATCCACTAATATCTTTATCTCTTATATCCACTAATTTTTATACCAATGATTATACATGATGATGTTAGTTAAAGATACTGTTCAACATCCTATAATAAATCCTGAGAACGGTGAACGGGGCTCTGATGGTTAATATGGCTTTAATATGTGTTAAACGGTCAGTGCAATCTACTGCCGGTTACTTATGCGTTACAAAGTACATAAAAGTTACAAAATATTCGTCTTAAATCGACGCAAAATTCATTTTTGTATACCGCATAATTTAACAAAATATTAAATTTGATTCAGTTATAACAGCTTGATGTGCAAAGAAGATATTTAAAGACAATAAACAAGTTTTTCCATCAATTTCCTGTTAGTCAGAGGATCAATATAGTCAAATACGTGCTTAAGCCGTTTCCAACTGTAGAAGCAGAACACAGCAGTGAAATACTAACAGGTTGAAGTTGCTTGTTGAAGTTGATTTAAACAAAAAACAAAACACTTTTTACACTCAGTGTTAAGCATATTCTTTTAAATGCACAAATGCTAAATGCTAAATCTCTTTATGAACAACGGGTTCAAAACGACCCTCTACTGTGCGCCCTTTAAACTTACCTTCTTTCAGTTCGCTTTGAGATGAAAACTTCAACGTTTTATTTTCATAAAAATGTCATTTTTAATTTAAAATGTACCTTACGTGTGGGCTAGAATTTCTCTAAACATAAAATTTAAATACGTTGTCATTTTCTAATCTCTTTTAGTAAGTTTGTCAGAGTTAAAATGTAATTGAACTGAGTAATTAGGAAGGCTTACGTGACGTCCTTTGAGACAATTTCATGTATTACGTAGTAGGTATATAAGGTGAGTAATATTTTCAAACTTGATAAAACCGTGTTATATAATACAACATAAAATACAGTACAATGTTATTTATTGGACACCAGATATAATACTATTACTGTCATTATTATAATCAAAACAGACATTGATTGAACGAGATAAGAGGAAGGAGAGAAACAAAGAAATATCTACAAGACAATATATGATACTATTAGCAAAATGTTATTCTAAAATTGCAAAGGTATAGTGCATACAGAATATAAAGTTAAAAAAATTATGATCAATAGCTATAGGAAGATACATCTGTTAAACTTAACATTGCTTTCGATTGGCGTATTATGAATAAAAATTTAAAACAGAAGTACTTAATATAGAGTTTTGGATCACCAAAACATCATCAGAAAAAAATCAGAAAGCAATTCAGAAACACGATCCACACACACAAGGATGCATCTACGAAACTCCTCAAATATTTAGATTAAAACTTCAAATGTCAAAGACATTTCCAATATTTTTCTTAAATTTGCAATTTACATGAAAGTGATGTCTAATGAAATCATAAACAGATAATGAATGGAGAATTTTAAAACCTCTCGCTTAACTTTATTTACTAATTATTCATAAATAGAGAATCTTCTATGATGTAACCGACTGATTGATTACAAATGTAACAGGAAACTCATCTATGTAGCCGCTTGTCTGTCTGTTTGTACACGGTCTAATTCAATTAGCAATACAGTATTAGTAGTGTAGTGATCCAAGAACACTTTGAGCTAAAATTAACATTAATTAATATGTAACGAAGTGTTGTAAGAACATGGAGTTAAGATACTCGAAATAAGATATAAAAGTATTTTTAGCCTTATGTTATGCTCGAATATTGCTTGAGAAGTACCTAACGGTTTTTAAGTAACGGAAAAATTTACTTATTCTATGCTAAAAAAAAATTACTCTTATTTAAACTCTTCTGTTCTAATTTCTTATGTGTTAGTAATAAGTGGAAACTTCACTGATTTATGTATCTTATTCTTGTGTTTTAATGCTTTGTATATTGTTAATCGTTTGTTTCCCAAATAAAGATAAAATAAAATAAAAATCAGAAGAGAAAATGCACTGGGTTCACTCCATTCTTCTTGGTTGCAGCACTTACATAAGTTGCCGAGATGGCTTGTCTCTCTTCGTTTTTCGACTAAATCGACTGAATGTAAACACATAAATAATTATAGAAAATATTAATAATAAAACTGTTTCGAATAGTGTAATTGCGATTCCAAGCCAAATGGCACTTCGACATAGAAAGTTTTTAGTACCCGCGTATTCAAAAAAAAAGAGTCGAGCCAACGGGTAGTAGTCGAACGTTTTCGGATCGCCAGCACTAGTTTTTCCGAATATTGGGTGTTGCGTCCATTCACGCGTAATATTAAGTGAGCTGATGCTGTCTGCAACTGTTATGGTGTTGCGTTTTCCATTCTGTTTTTGCGTGGAACCGGAAGTCACGCAACGGAAAATTTATGTGACATCCCCCTAACTCCCTACATTTTCCTTTGCTTGATGTAATAGCATATTTTATTGCGCCTTTGAGGAACTCTAAATTCCCTGACCTCCATTGACTGACTTATAATTTCCTCGGCACACTACTAGGCTGCAGCCTTCAGGTAAGTCGTTACCCACTAACCCTAACTATATCGACCGATTGAGGGTTCGTTTTAAAGTTTTTGTCCCGGGGTCCACTTTACTTGACAGTTTATATGGTCTCCTTTGGTACGATACAGAAACTCTGGGTGGTAGAATATGGTTATTGAATATCCATCCCGTAGGTATTACCGTTTTTTATTCATGAGAATGTAGTATATATATATATATATATTAACCTCGTAATAAATCCGTGTCAGCGCATGCAGTTAACCTATTATACCCAAATTGGAAATGTAAATATTATACTTACACTTTTGTTGATTCCTTTCATTCATTGTTAATGGCCGCCAAATAGATTTTTCCGTGTTCGAAATATCAATTTGGCAGCATTACGCGTCACTGTCACGAAGCGTTTCTTGTAGTTGGTGAAACAGATTTCAATTCAACTACCCTCATCAAGGAAAGTTTTCGGGGAATCAATTTTGACAATTTGATTTTAATTTCCATGATGTTGTCGTACACGATATCGGTATAGAAACGGATTGGCTGGTCACATTTATTGGTATTGAATGAGAAAAACACGCAATGAGCTCGGTTAAAGATATATCTTTTAACTGCATAAATATATATAACTACTATTCTTAATAAAAGTTGCAGAAAAAAAAAATTGTTATCTATATAAACAACCACGATAGCCAATATATTTTGTGGTGCTGTGTGTACGGATGATTAATTGCAACCTTTATAAGTATTTTCATTCTTTAGTGGACAGTTTGATTATGTCCCAGTTGTGCGAACTTTCTCAAGAAGCATAAATTTGGAATACAAGCGTAACGCATCATTATCGTCGCAAACTGTTCATTTGGCAGACATTTCATGCTGTTTGTTCTCCATCACAATGCACCTTTCCGAAACAGTGATAAATACAAAATGTGACGCGCACAAGATAAATTTTCTTATCTACGTGTTACTCTTACCGAACCCAAGAGGCGGTATCCGTGCTTAAATCCAAGCCAACCACAAACTTGCCGAATGACAATGCGTGATGCCTTTAGTTTGGTATAACGGATGTCCATTAACGGCGATCTCAACTTACCGTAAAGTGGCAAGTACAGAAAAAGGAATTCAGATTTTATTCTCATGGTTTTATTTCTATATCATGATACTATGTCAGTATTCACTTGCGATGAATCAGTGTGGTGGGTTTTAACTATAAGCTTGGATGCATACCTTATACAGGATCCTAAACGTATTAACCCATTGTGGAGCCCCAAGTGCAAAGCTAAAATTCGACCCTAAGTACAATTTACACGACAGCTAACCTCGTTATGGTTCGTGTCATCCGTCGCTTAGCGCGTCGCGTCACGAACATCGAACACCATTTTATTTGTTCATCGTGTTTTATATACGAATATAACATTGTATGTAGGGTTTAACTACGCATTACAGATAATTTCAGTAAAAAATGAGTCGAATAGGGAAGTCTTCTAGCCCAAAAAATATTTTAGACTATTTATCTGGTCAAGTTGTGCGTTTATTTGTCGGACTAACAACTAAAAAGTTGTGATTTTTTTTTACAGAAATACTCACTGTTTCGTAAAATACACATTCATTCTATTTGTAGTCTGTAAAGGTGTAAGAGGATATACATGTATAGGGTGAGAAGTGTCGCGAAATCTGTATCGAATATCAGTATCTATATAGAGTTGTGAAACCTGGTTTTATAGCTATGTGCGGTGCAAATGATATCAGCAACTTGAGACTCATAATTTGATAGGTTGTAATGTATATGTACCAGCCCCGACATAAGGACTTTTGGTAATAAGCTTTTGTTTTAGTAAAACTGAAGGAAGACTTGTCTACGAATAAACACGACACGTACCAAGACTAGTGTCGTCTTCCAACTAAACGCCCGTATCTTCCACTTGTTATCTGATGAGAGTTCGGCGGAGTTCTGAAAACTTCCACAGAGTACTCGAAACTTCCCGTAATGTTGTCAAACAGCGCTGACTCACTGTTTTCCGATTTCTCGAACACTTTGCGATGACAGTGTTTGGAGATGTGACATGAATTTATAACTTAAATAGTTTCTTTGCGAGAACTTCAAAGGATTTATTTTGCATGTGTAACGCAACGACAGAGTACATATTACTTAAAAAAAAACTAGCTTCTCCGCAACGTGATCCCTTACGATAACGTATTTTATATTTTTTTGATTACAGAAACACATGGAATACGGTAAAAAAATTTTTTTACGGTTAATTCGAATGAGGGTAGTCAGGCAGGCTTAAAACAGTACCACCACGCGAGTACCGTCGGGATCGTACTGAATGGTGCAGTGTGCAGCAAGTTTAACTAGACTTCGCTTAACGCTGCTTCGTCCATTATTCAGCACTAAACACCACGAGCAAGGTAAATTTAGAGTCAAAAATGAAAGGAGAATCATACAAATTTTTCGTCCTATTTTAGTGCACGCAGTATACCTCAAAATGTATTTATATGCTCAGAAACTTCCACCTCAATGGCGAATATACAAACAATAGTGATTTCCTTTACACGTCGGCCCGGTAATAGGAACAGGTATAAAGCATTAAGATCAAGATTGTTTGAACTTAGACGCACCTTAATAGAATGGTTTAGGCGTAGCTACTTCCGCTGGGTTACCCTTTCCGCGCAACGAACCCGCCGTAATATTAGCCTCATGTTCCATTTGAGGGTAATGTTTATTTAGGTACAATGAATTCCAAATTATTTTTCGCTGGATTCAAGGTTACAAAGTTCTTGCCATTTTTTATACCTTAAAATTCTTTTGTAAAAGCTACACCGATAATTAACCTTTCTACAATCCCATTCAATGTGATTATACGTCATAAAATGTCAGCATTAAAGTGCTTACATAGTACTTTAGTCTTAACTACCTTTAATGTACCCTATTTCAATCTTTAAGATACCTTCTCGTGAATACGTCATCGCGCTGTGATTCAATCAATTTTCACCAAATACACTTTTAAGCACACAAGAAAACAGAATAAAACGAAACGACAGCAATCATTTCACGCTATTCAAACACACGTTAGTGAACACACTGACATATTTATGAAAATCGCATGTCCGGCAACGAAAATCCAGTAACAGCCGAATCGCGAAGTTCGCGAACCGTCATTACGCCCCTATTTCGGATTGCCCAGTTTAGACGCATTTCGGTTGTTCGAAACGCCTCGTAATTAATATAACCATCAGAAAATTTGCATATAATGAGAGGTTGGCCGGCCGAATGGTTTGTAAGTTTTATGACTTGGCGGCTTGCGTCGTGCGCTATATAATTGTACTATTTTCATCAAAGAGCTTGTAATAGTGCTCGCGGTGTTTCTTTTAACCATTTCGACACTTTAAAGAAATTCTGGGAGATGTTTCAATGAACTGTTTAATGTCAAATTAAATTTCTATTCCGTTGGGACAAAAGCTCACAGTCACATTATTACAAGGTACTATTTAGGGCCCGAGCTTGTCATTGTAAATTTCGTAGAAAATAATTCATTTTCATTCTATTCATTTTAATATGACATGAATACGTATAATAATCGGCGAAAACTGTAACATAATACTTGTTTACTGTCCGCAAATATGGTGTATAGCACATTTCGTAAAAGTCAAATGTCCGTAACAATGTAAATAGGACGTCGTCGTGATCCTTACTTAAAGTGTATTATTTCACGAGGGTTTTACTAACAGATGTCCCAAAATTTATAATCATCTTACAGAAATAAGTTATTTTTTGGGCCGCTATTAACCGCATGTGTCGTCAAAGAAAAAGGTTCGGTTCCCGATTGAATTGTTTCAGGCTATGAAACAGGTAAGTGAACTCAATGGAAGTGCCTCGGAAAGACAATAACATGTTCCAGCAGTTTATTCATATTCAACATAGCGAAATTTTCGAGTAATACTTTAAGAAATGCAAGTATGTAAATACGTTCACAATAATTTAAGTAATACGTATAAATTTTGTTATTTCGCAAAGCTAATTTTCAGGAAAAGTATATGTCAACATAATGTAATCCTACAAAAGATTGATAAGTGATACATGATAAAGTGTATGTATATTTGTGAATATAAAAACTAATGAGTCTTCAACATGAGAGTGAATAGATTTTTATAATGGCATTCAACATCTTAGACATAATCAGCACTTACCATAAGGAAGGATTGCTGTTAGACTCATTTTATATTAAAACAAAATTGTGATAACTAAACGATAATTAAATTTACAGATAAACAAAACTGTTTGTAATGGTATTTACTGAGATTAAAAATCATTAACATGAATACGCTAAATAAAAATAAACGATCAAGGGAGCCGACAAGCACAAATAAAGCTAATGTGAAGGTAGTTTGGGGAAAATAAAAAAAATGGCCAGTCACAGCTCTTGGAAAAGTCCGCTCAGCGCCGCTAGTTTAGATTGTGCTGTTTTATTTGTAAAAACATTATTAGTTCTCAATTATTTTAATTAATTTCTTTTATCAGTAACATATATAGCAGGCGCGCATAGAACAATTTTAACATATATCCTATGTCCCATTTATTATTTTAGGAATCGGTTTCCGTAAATTTATAAATAAGAAACACATCCATTTATTAAGATAGCTGCAGAAATGCAATCAAAACGTTATTTACTGCCCTCATAAGATAATTTCAACAATAACTTTTACCGTCTGTTCCACGAGAGCAAAGCCATTCCCCAGGATTCAAATTACCCTATAGATTGTAATCTATAATGTATCACGTATCACCTACATGTTCAGGGCTACCTGTCAGATATCCAAACATACTATAGTTACAAATACATAGTTTCTTCCGCAAAATAAAAAATAAAAATTATTCAATTTCGGCCCAGTTAAAATTTTACTGTTACTATGGATTATTCTACTTATCTAATCTGGCTGACCACATTCCCCGCCACAGTGTCGACTTTCTCAATTTGAAAAGAGATTTATGGTAGTCTTTTAACGTTATCGTAGTATTTCGGGAGACTTCAGAACTTTTATCAATCAGCTTGGTCATTAATCTCTCCACCAACCCGATCAGTGAGAGCAAAGTAACACTATTTCCTCATCAAATATTATCCTAGTCTGCCATTGGACCATAATAATTTGTAGTCAGCCTATCGCCATAAGCTTTGTAGGTATAATGATATTTCCTTATTGCCTGTCCCACATAGAACATGACCTTCCCGAACGGAAAACAACGACACCATCGCATGGTGCTCTTTTATTGTATACGAGTCATTAGACACAGTAGCTTTGAAAAAGGTTTTTGTCAAAGGACAATATCGAATAAAGAACTTCTGACTGTGTTTCAACAAGTTAAAGTCGCAATTCGAGTAACCGCAATTCATTGGGACCCCGGCTTGTGAGAATCGGGGACACATTTTGTAGCCCAGAGTGTTTTTGTTGGGCATTTCGTTGTGGAAGTCGTATCGACTTTTGAATTGAATGTAGTTTGTTCACAATAACGTATGAATTGACGAGATTTTGGACGAATTATGATTGAGTTATTATTGACGGTTTTTTTCTTAATAACCAATCAACAAGCAGACCGACTCACTGATGGAACAGCCTTCCGTAGATATTAGTATAACATAGATTGTCAAGCAAAAATTAAGCGAGAAATCCACTTATGTTTATATTGGACTTGGTAAAAAATCAATCCGATATTTCATTCAGGCGATGTTAATTTGGAATTAGCTCTTACAATTGAAAGAGCTCTAAAGGTAACATTATTTATTAATGGGAAAGTCATAATTACAGAAAAACACGAACTTTCCCTTACTTATTTGGATAGGTATCTTGACTATCTCAAGACTAAAACAGAGTTCAATAAAAGCTACACTCTTGGCATGATAATACGTCATTCCCATGTAGGTTACGGCAAATTGAGTGGTTTTAATATTTACTTATCCAGCTCGAAGGACTAGATTTTAGACTTGTTGATGTAATATTTTTGGAAAATACATGAATAAGGTGTGACTTAATTTTAGAAAAAAATTATTGCGAACATATATCACCACGCTGTTTCTAGACATCCTTTAATTTTTTTACGTCATCATCTTCTTTTTGTTCTAATTAAATTTAAGATACCTTCAGCATCATAAGTAGTAACGCGCGCCCTTGTTTCGCTTTGGCAAACTTAATTTTAATATTTAAAATTATGCTTTCTACTTTTTATAAGCTATTTTAAGAATAGATTAGTTATAGAATATAATATAATCCTGTTTATTTATTGCAATCGGTAGAAATAAAACTCTGGTCAATATATTATAACAATATCGTTATATACCTAGTCCGGAAGAAAAGATCCATTCGCCAGGATAAAGTGTATTTAGATGTTAAATAACAGAAAGTGTATTTTTCATGAAATCACATTTAAGTCAATTGTTTGATTTATTTAATTCAATTATTTTTATTACCCTCAATCGCTCACAAATTATTTGAGTAGATTATTTTTTTTTGGAGCGGGTAACTAGAGAGATGGTAGCAAGTGATGCCATTTCGTCAACAGCTGATTTATCGGTGAGTGCTTGTAAATCCATCAACTTAAATTCCTTTAATTTCTTGTCAATGATATATAATTTAATTAGTTCGTGACTTGTGAATATTAAATCAAATGTAGTGAATTTACCTAGTATGTACATTTTGAAAATTTTAAGATTATCTACGCCCACTGAGAAAATTATTTTACCCTTTGAAAGGTACATTATTCCAGTTGGACATAGCTTATATATCAAATAAATTAATTGGCTAGATATTTACCTTGTTTATATTATTTAGAGATAAGTATAGACTATACCGACTAAATATCTATTAATTAAATGTTCAATCCAAATGAGGTGTAACCGCTAGTTGTACAAAAGTAATTTATATTTATTAACAAATTCAGGCCACAACAATTCATTATTACAATGTGATCTCGTGTTGAACATCACTGTGGTTTTCTCGTTATAATTTTGGTAGTAATTTCATTATTATTATAATATGCGCGTTCTAAACTTTATCGCCAGCCTACTCGGATCAGCCTTCAAGTCTGTAGCCTCCAGTACTCCACAACTACTTCAGTAAGTGTGATTTATTACACAGGCTATTATGCTTTCGTCTGGTAATATTATAACCGAAATTAAAAAATAAAGGGAATTCTGTATCGAGTGTAATATTCAATAAAATATGTAAAATTTAAATATTATCTCACTGAAAACTAAACTACTGTCGTCGGCGTGGCGGACTGTGACCTAAACTTCATATATTGTGCGAGCAAATCCAAATCTAACAGTAGAAATGTATGGGTTGTAATAATGACTGTAAATTTATTCGGGAATATTTTTCGTTTTCTATTAGAAATTTAGAAACTCAAGATACATCTCCAGTAAATTGTGGGTAGTATGTAGATTCGATTCTACGCGAACTAGGCTACAAAGTCGTCTCATCTGTACAATAATGAAACTATAAAAGCCCTGAAACTATACATCAATTTATTTTTATATTCATTTTAATGTAGGTAAGCATTGCTATTGATATAGAGCCCTTAACAATATTTTTTTATTTGGCCTACACCCGTACATGCATCGAACGGAGAGATAAACATATTTAGTTGATACTTAGCATTCAACTCATCTATGTTATTGGCATTATCTAGGATACCTTTCTTCCCGGAAATTGTAAATACATTTCCCGCACAACTGATATAACATGTGGAAGTAGAGTAGACTGAATATTCTGCTGAGAGGGTAGTATAAAATGTTTACTGCTTTACTGCTACTGTTGCAATATATGAATATCTCTAATTCCAATTTTACTGAAACAAAGAATTTCAAATAACGAAGAAAATCTATCTATAATACAATAAATAGGGTAGACATAAAATTTACCAAGCGCCTCATAAAAATTTATGATAATTATTTCGTGTGCGTAAAAATAAATAGTAAGTGAAATCGGGAAACACAACATAAGTTTTCAGTAAGATATAAATAAAAAATAGAGATAATAGATAAAGTCCCCATCCTACGTGCCAGGGTAATTAATTCATTTAATTTCATTTCAATGCTAGGGGGAAGAAGATAGGCCACAGTCCACCACACTGCCCAATTGCAGGTTGACAGACTTCACATACATTTGAAAACATTATAGAAAACGCTCATGTATCTAGGTTTCCTCACGATGTATTCTTTCACCTAGGTAAATAATAATTAATTTGTTATACAAGTTGAGCACACAACGTGAAAAATTAGATGTGCATTCATGAGTTGAACTCGAATATTCCAATTTTTTTTTTAAACAATTCAGCCTACTTTAGTTGAAGCCTTCGATCATCGAAGCCCTCTATCTTTCCTTTGATAAACTTGGAGAGCCCTCACGCCTCTTGTGGGCGTTAGCTGCCGCCTCCAAGTGTTTAAAAGGCTTCTTTGACGCCTCTAAATTATCGCAGTGTTAAAAAAATATTTTATAGTTGTTCCGGTACTCAAGTTCTAAGTATGACACAGAACTTTTAAATTCGGACTCCTGCACCGGATTCTTGGGGCGCAATTTTACCACACGTCAAATATTTTATGCATTTTGGTTCGCGGTAGTTGAAGAAACCTTTTACTCTATACAACTAATTACGACAAACAACGTGACGCGCAATATCGTCCACATCAGTTATACCAAAGGCATCAGCCAATGCGATGCCGGCCGAAAAAAAATGATGTCATTGTCTCTCAAACACTATAAAAGTACAATAAAATGTTTTACAATTTTTTTTTATGTGGACGGTCTAATAGTTAAGAAGGTAAAAGTCCTACCACCAAGTCCGAGTGCTCGGGATTAACCTGGGTGGTACCCGGCGACTAAAATATCTGACACCATTATTTTGTATATTGCTCAGTAGGACGCATCAGGAGCATTCCAAGTTGATTTAGGCACTAAGATAAATTTGTGCTAACAATGCATATGTTACTAACCTCAAGTGTATATACATATTAAGTGTCTATTTTCTAATAGGAATGCCTGGAAATATATCAACAAAACTTAGAATCTTACTAACGAACTTAAAGCTTGTTGGTATCACTAATAAGGTAAAGTACCAAAGTGCTACAATAATCAATAAGCTGAGGGCGCCCTATTATCTTAGCCGGAGTCCTTGAGCACGTCTGCTGAGCCGTTCACCTATAGCCACCACAAACTGAAATATGTGATTTAGATACTGTGAAAATATGCAAATCTGTATAATAAAACTGATCAAACAGGCGCTATTCTTCAATGCATTTAAATATGAATGACTTAGGTTGATAAATATTCTTCATATTACTTCTATTAATATATTACAACGCCATCTAGGGAATCGTAGCGTACTTCGTCGCGACAAAAATGTATTCTATGGCGTATCATTAGACTTGTTAAGTTTTATGTTTAGTAAGTAACACGCCGCAACGATTGCGTTCAATCAAAAAGGATAAAGTTTGACTAAATCTTACGTAGCGTAAGGTTCTGTACTACAAATATATAGCCAGGTGTTTTTTTTTTTTCATATTGAACTTTTTAAATTTAAAATTCCTTTTTTTTCTATAATCTATAGTTGTTATACTTCATATTCTCACTCACTGGTTGCTAAGCTACAGACTTGATAAGTCTGTTTTGATAAACAAACTTAAATATATTTAAAATTATTCACATTAACATATATATTGTTAACTTGCCTCTAAAAGTAGAACGATCTAATTAGGTAGAATACTATATAGTCAATGGCAAGTGCGCGTTGGCAGACTTCACATATGTATCTTTGAGATGGAAACTCTCAGGTGTCAGGTTTCCTCACGATGTTGTCCTTCACCGAAACAAGTGATAATTAATTTTTAATACGTTGGTGTTGAATTCCAATTTCAGTCTCTCGTGCAGGAGCCCCACATTCGACACACTAGGCTGCCTCTGCTACTTACGTTCAGCTCTACATACTTTTTAAATAGTATATTAAAAAAATCACTGCAAGATAGAAATTGGTGGACGCCTGTCATCATATGAATGCGCTTGCGCACCTTGTCAGTCCACTCTTTCTTTTATTAAGGAATACTTGACGCTGATTGGTCGGCGTACCCGTCGCTCATTGGTCCATATTTACTTTTACACATTTGTCAAAGAGCGCCACGACATTGACCTGGCGGGGATTGCCAACAATATTTGTTTCCTCATTCTTACTTATCCCCAAAATCAAAATGGGTTCAATAGATATGTTCGTCGAAGTGTGATATATCTATCCGTCTGTGTACATATGTACATATATCACGAATAAAGTATTTAACGCTGTAATATAATTTACTAGTTAATTAATAATCTTTCACATAACCTCTCCTTTCTCCTCATAGCCTTTCACGTCCGTATTTTATGTTTAGAGAAAGAAATAGATATATAAACAAGAAATCTTAGCTAAGAACAAAGTTAGTAACACATGCGAACAACTTCACTTGGCAAAACAAACCCAATATTACTAATTAATTTGGTAGCTAGCTTGCTATTCCCGCCGAAGTGTGATGGTATAAAGCGAAGTTTAAAAGCTTATTTGAGAATAGAGAATAAGGAAAATAGAGAGGAAATTCGTTTGTTTTTCTATACTAACACAAAATCGTAACAAAATTGTTTGTAAATTAAATAGACTCATTAATTATATCATCTGGCTAAATCTTTGTCTTTATCTTCTGTCCCGGCTACCATTCGATTGTAACAAAATGTCGATGAGATGTCTAAAGTTTGATGACGCATCGGTGATGTTTTTAGAACTGCGGATGTCCAAAGGCGGTGTCGACTTATCACTAGGTATCTCACCTGTTCGTTCTAGCGGCTGTGGATATATAAATAATGTGTAATAATGTAGAGAAGCAAAGGCAATAGAGATTAACAATTCGATGGTTGATACTTTATAAATATTCATATAAATTCGTCAAATTAGTATTGTATGTTAGAGATTGTAGGCCATCAGATTAAATGGTGAAGCATTAGAGTCAAAATGTATGACTTTTGGTTAATGTCCCTAGCTCAGGCGAGTCGAGTAAAGGCCGTGGTGCAGTGGGTTGAAATAAACACATTATTTTATTTCAATTGCCAACGAACCGGCACAGGAACGTTCCGTGTGATGGTACTCACTGATGGTAAGTAGATATACGTCCACAAAACCAAAGGCATCACCGACGCATTGCGGGCCAATTAATTGCAGTTTTTGTAAAACAGCAATGGAACAACATTAGCCAAGTGGATGAAACATCGGCCTCCCGCACGGTTGACCGGAGGTGAAATTGTCTGATTTGTCAAATTATATGCGAATTACAATTTAATTGACACTTACTTGGGCACATAAAAACATTGTAAGAAAACTTATACACCTCCAATTCTCCATAATATTTACAAACGTGTCCAACCCCATGATGGCTTGTAAATCTATATCCACAGTGTTTTGGTAGTATTTTTCTAAATATATAAATCAATAACAATTACTTTTTTCTAAAAAGGATAATTATTTTTGGGCGACTCAAAGGCGTACAGTTTAATTTTACTCTGCATGGGTAATCCAGATAGATTTCAAGGGCCAAAAACTATATTTTAAGAATAAAAGTTTCTTTACATATTGACATATTGTAATAATAGAAATATTGTTTCTAAATAACAAATGTTGGTGATTAGTATAAATAGTTTCAGTTATAAACATTTAATCCCTTTCCATCTGAACGAAGTAGAAGGATTCTTATAATATATAACAAAGTCCATTTTATCTAAACCGCGATCCAATATGTTGAATCTAAATGTCCATTCTAAATGTCCATATTAGTCTTACAAATTAAATGCATTTCTACTGTTAAATAAAGGTAACCGGCTCCATTAATAGACATTGACATTTGGCAGCCACATCTTATTACACGAAACTGTAAAGTTACTTCACCGTAATAATAACACACAGTTGGTAAACCCAGTACACAAACCACAATTATATCGTACCAGCTAGTACTTGTTAAAAGTAATGAACAATCATCATAGACAGAGAGAGACGACAGTAACGCCCAATTGAAAATAAACATCCCTGCTGAGCTAAGAAGCTAGAGTTCGATTTGTGACCAATCAAGGGACAGACATTTACTTGAAATAACTCACATCTTTCGTTTCTGATTATGGCTGTCCATGATGTCTTAATTGTGTATGTTCGTGCCACCCGCGACACAATGCATCCAAGTGCCAAATTATGTATGTATGTGTGGGTTAAATGAATATAGCAACTCGGTGTATCTCCGCCTAAGCCTTAATATGAAAGCAGAAGAAAAAGGCGTTAACGGTAATAAAACTTTGCGCGGAACACCTCTGCCGCGCGCCGCGCGCCACGTAACTTAGATTCGCGATAACCAAACAGAGGAGTTGTTTAAACATCTTATTGTTTATTTTTGATAGTTCTTATCTACATTTCATGTTGGTATCTGTGAATAGTTTTACGTCACTTTCCATTTGCTATGGGGCCTGTCCTCGCGAGTGGATGTACTGAAACGCTCCAGTAGCCTGTTACAACTAAGGAGATTTAGTGCTCCCAATAGTCCACCATGTAGGACCACCATAGGTTAACAAAACTTACTCATCTATGAGAACTCCCTGGATAGTAATGCCGATTTCCTTCCAATTATTACCTGTTGTGAATGTATTAAGTAACGAATAAAATAAAATTTTATGTTTAATCTGAAGCTGATATCTTTAATGGATTTTAATTACAATATCGACCATCATACATAGCTGCCGATATCTGGAATGGATTTTAATTTATATATTAAACCCTGACATTTGGTATGGTAAGGTGATCTCTCGACCTTCTTTGGCCTCGCCCACACACACACATCGGGGTGCACGGTCCAGACGTTCCAATTTACAGTGGAAGTTTATTACCTCAATAAGTTGATAGTATCAGGCGTTACTTTGTGGAAATTCATTGTATTAAATTAGTATTAAATTACTTTGCCATTTTGTTTGCGGATTGTTGCAAAGTAAATTAATACTAATTTAATACTTTAATAAATATCTAAGTCCATACGCCAGCCAACTAAGTCCATTCGCTAAGCCAACTCAGTGTCCAAAACTGAACGGCGTTATGCAGAACGCTGAACATTAGCATGTAACGAGGTGCGAAATGTACCGAACGTTACGAAGAGCCATGTTTACAGCTTGTAGCGTAGTGCTCTGTTGGCAGTTTTTGTCGATACCTATTATCGATAAAGAGGCGTAAACATCATTTTTTTTGCAATCGTATTTGTCGTTCAAAGTAAAATTTGTAGCAAAACTTTAGATCGACGTACATCGTACAGTTAAAGGTCGGTAAACACGGTAGTGTAGTACCTATTTTATCATATTAGAAAAAGTTCAGACGCTCAATTCACATTCATATTTAATTCTGAAATAATTGGGTAACCGTTTAATTACTGTTATATTACCCTTACATAGTTTAGCTTCGGGTTGGGAATAACGAAAGTAGTACAGAGAAAGAATATCAGCTCGACATCCACAATATTATTGATTCAGTTGTTAATCATTCAAAATATTAGAACACGAGAAATAAAAATGGCGTCGGTGGGAAGCGACAATAAACAAATTTAATTTTTTATTTATATATTTTAAAAATACCACGTCTTAATCGGTTGCATAGAAGATCGTAAGGGGAGCCATCTCCATTTCTTTCATACAACTCGCTCACAAGCATTCATCCATCTCTATCTATTCCTTACTTTCCATCTCTCATTCTATTAAGCTATCAAGGCCGATCATTACTTCCCACACAAATATTGATTGATACACGATTACATGTTGCAGTTGATCCAAAATACACAAATTATTTACAAATCTCAAAATGTCCGTATCAATATTAATCTCTAAATTCGCGCGACCATTTACAAGTCTCGTATGACCCAAAAAAATATTAAATAAAATATATTTAGCATGACTGTCAGATAAACATAAATATCAACAAAAAAAATTAACATCTTTATCGATAACAAAATTTAAGAACGTGAAATATTTCATATACGAAATTGGTGCTATTTCAGTTTTATTGAAAGCTTCATCTTCCAGCGAGGAATAAATTAGCTGCAATGAATCGTACAATCATAAACAAAATACGCAAATGGCGACCAGCACAGTTGTTTACTCGGTGTCCCAAACTGAACGGTGTTATGCACAATGAGCGACATTAGCGTTTAATGAGGAAGCGAATGAACCGGCAAGTGTAGGGCGCGTCGGTCCCAACGACTAGTGATGTCAGTATATCGATAGTTATATCAATACTTCATATTTATAGATTTCATTTGATATTTAATCGCCAATTGTGATAAATTTCTTCAAAAGGATTTTTGGAGCTGCTGTTTTCCATTTCTTTCTCGTTCTTGATGGTATGTGATCATCGCCACCTATTTTTTATACGATAACCTTTGAATTGCCGGCTGAAGAGTCGCGACGGACCTGATTCGTGTAAGACCCCATGACTGTCTGATAACATGGATGTTCGATCCAAAAATTACACGTGTGAAGCAATTATTAAGTTTATTTGATGCCACCTGATTCCAAAATTGGAATTTGGTTGCTGATATTAGATTAAACAATTCTTTAAATCATTACCCGTTAGAGAGTAGAAGTACACAAAGAGCCCACAACTCTCCTCAATTAGAATAATTGTAGACCATCTGTATGCTTGGATTATGGACAATTTGAATTGCCTTTTTCTGAATTCGATTGAAAAAGTCCATTTAGCTAGCGGCGACTCCAGCCCACAATTGCAAGAAGTAAGTACTCCATATAATCTCGAACTCGCGCTCTGTATTTTCCATTGATTAGGTGTATCTTTGTTTCAATATTCATTATTATTAATAACATTGTCTGTTATACGCTGAAACCACTGAACTGATTAAGTTAAAACTTGGCGTATTTATAACTTATATTACATCGATATGTACGCTGAAAATGTATTGTTTGGAGCCCGGAAAACGGATCTTTTTTTTCCTTGGGATCAAATACAAAAGTTACTATTAAATTTCTGTCAATAGATTAATAAATCATGTTTTAAGTTTCCTAAGTACTTTTTGTTGATATTAGAATGATAAATACGTTTCTAACTTAAAGAACTCTTAAAACGATTAAACAACAGAATGTGGTACACTTAAAGCGCCTGACAAAATGAATAGCAATTTGTCTGGCGCGGGTGATATTTTCACACGTATGAGGTATGATTCTCGAATCGCAGACAATCACTTATATATTGATATAATGAATAAACGTCAACGTAGTACTTACTAAAATAAACTGCTTCTCTCAATTTCAGCAACATACGAAACCGGCAAGACAGTAACCAACTCAACAGGTACATCACTAGTGTTATTTATAATACGTATAATTTCGTATACCGTTGCGCGCCGGGTCGCTAATCTCCTAAACCTAATGCCGCAAGTTAATTGCAGTCGTTTCAACAACATCTACCCACCGGAATATATGTCGGTGAATGGGCACTCAACAGTCAATGATAATGGCTAGAAATTTTAATATTTTATATACGTAAATTAGATACCCTGCTTCATATTTTTCTGCAATACCTTTGTACAAAATTTTTTTTTATACGCACGTATCTCACTAGGCTCCTGAGCGGCTGGATCGATTTTGATGAAGTAGCATTTTGTGAGTGTTTTCGTGGTTACCGGGACGCTTTGGAATCACAGTTGAAACCAATAGAAAATAAATGACACTTAGTATATATTATTATATATTTATAGTTTATCGAAAACACTAAGGACAAACACGCCAGCGTTCGGGCGTGACAACATCTGCCGGGTCCGCTAGTAATCTATAAAATTTTAAGTGTACACCGATATTTCGATTGCAAAGATCTTGGTAACATCAAATCTTAGTTTGCGTGGTAAAATTATATAATAAGAATTAATAAATAAAACAGTCCACGATGTGTTGAGATTAAAATTTTTTTTAATCTGTTATTTTCTAAACAATAGTGCCAGGAATCGAATATAAGCTGAAGTATAAGCTATCATATCAGTAATATAATATATTGTGAAAATATGAAATTGAGGTCAATTCAAAAGTTATACATTTACTAACACACGCATTGACGTATTATAATTATGATATTTAAATAAATATGTGTGACGATCTTGTAGCTCAGTTGGTATTTAACGTGCATGCCGAGCGAGGGTCCCGGGTTCGATTCCCGACCAGGGCAAACATTTATGTGACAGCTAGTCTAGCTGGTGGTTTTAGTTTTAAAGTTTCCGTAAATTATGTCACCTACCTGGCTAGTTCACCCTCCTTAATATCAACCGTCAAATTATTTTAACATACTTGCAATAAAGCGCCAGTGATAGCCGAATGATTAGGGCACACAACGTCAAAGACTCAATATTACAAGAGTGTTTATCTGAACTCTGTGTACATTTATTTATCTTTTCCTTCGTATTAATAAATCATTGCTGCAGTATTTTGTGACCTATGGCGAAACGTTTCTCTTTCCTTCTTCAAAGGTGACCATTCTCGATTAAACAGCTCGTTTGCTTATTGGGGATCGTTATAATATAAAGTTCAAACGACTTTAGTTAACTAATCTGGACATAGCAAAATAGATGCCAAAACATTTTTTTTTTGGATATTTTTTCTGCATACCGGTGCACATATCACGCAAAAACCACATAACAGATTTCGATTATACTCGGCATATTTGTAGCTTACTTTAGGTGTCATTCTTTAAAATACTTTTTAACTTGATAAATAGGCCTGTTCCCGTGGAATAGGCACAAAAGTAAGAATAGGCGCACTGTTCAGAGTAATACACGAGGCTTCCACTGCTTCCTGCACCTATTTTAATTAATAAATGTTTGTAATTCATAGAAGGAAACAAGCCTTTAAATAACAAATAAAAAAATATGTGTTTGCCATCATTTGTTTAGTGCCTGATTAAAATGAATATCAATTGTTTTGGCTGCCGATGCAATTATAAAACGTAAGGCGTTAATTTCGTAAAACTTGCTGAAACTGCTAACACCCAATGCATTGTGCACGAAACCCGATTGTTACGCTACACTATCCAATGAAATATCGCATTTATCCGGCTAGCGTGACATCCGCCATTATGGATGGATAGCCAGGGGTACTCTGCCATTTATTCGTATTTCTACGGAGTATTTGATATTATTATTGATTTCAGAGCGGAAATTTGTCGATAATTCTAATAAACGATGTAATTTTGTTACCTTTTTGACTTAACCATCGTAGTTACTGGATATTTATTAGGCGTGTTTCTTTTTGCACAGGTCTTCTTGGTAGTTCACTTAGTAGATTCGGAGCAGCCTAAAAAATTACTGGACTAATCACTTATTTAGGCTGCACCAAAAATAAAAATTCAGACATACAGTATCTTTCTTTGTACAGTGTATACTTAATTACATTTTTTTTTTTGTAATACCATTGTATTCATAAATTATTAAACATATAATAGCTATGTATGTGGGTTTGGACGTAAACGCATTTCCAAAATGCAAACTTTATTTATCTATTAATCCTAATGAAACTCTGTCTGTGCGCTGGTATCAGTCGTATGAGAGTATTGCAACTTCCAACATAGTCTGTTCATGTCTAAATGAACACTAATATTAAAAATTTTCAACGCTTCTCGGTTCCTGTCATTATCACTAGAAACCTTTAAACCGCGTTAATGGTACTCTCCTCTGATTTCTTTAACAATCCACACTGAAGCAGTGTACTGAAGCTAGACCCACTTAATTACAAGGAGAAATCTTACAAGGGGTTCATCAATCCTAACAACATAACAGCTTATATTACTCCGCTACATACCGGTTAACGTAGGCCACGTGAGGGAACACCCTATCGTGCTGGATTTGTTTTGGCGAACCGAAACGCGATTAATTGATACGCGGCACGACATACGTCATGCTGTGCTCCTGATTTAGAACGGGAAGGCCTGACGAGCGTTGTTCACTTGCGATATTTATTTTTAAATTATTTGTGGCCGCTATTAAAACTGCTTTTTGCAGATTAAATATTACGGATGGATGGAATATTATAGGATCATAATGGGCGTATGTAATCATAGTATTTCTAAATACACGAAGTAATTTGATATACTTAATTTCATATTCGCAAGTAACAAAGTACATAAATTATACGTGATTGATAAAAAATTAAAGGATTGGAGTTGATGGATTTACAAACATACACATACGCGGTTAGCCATCATTAAAAATGAATTGACAGCCGTTAATACAAGATGACATCACTTGCAACAATTTCCAGAGTTACCCGCCCAAAAAATACAATCTACGTCAATAATCAAATTAAATAAATCAGGCAATTAACTTAAATGATGTAATAAAATACCTCGCAATTATATACATATTATTATTAGCAATCGTGAACCTATAGTCACTTGTAACCGACCACTAATATGGCCATATTGTAATGTAACGAAATATTCCGTAAATTCCGTAAAGCGAATGAACTGGAATTTTACGAAAATTTGCGGTTCAGTCTTTACACGAACCGATACACAAAATAAACCTGCGTAACCGCAGTGGTCATGTCATTTTACAACGAACACATTTTAATTTACAACAACCAATCGGTAACCGCGTCGTTTGCCTGATTTTATAACTCCTTACCGAATTTGGTTTTACTATGATGTAACACAATGCAAGGTTCGAAAGTTATTTAAAATTATAATAAATTGTATTTTATTTCCTAGTAGATTCTATTAGAACGTACTACCAGTGATTTCTACTCCTATTTAGGGATGTTATCGATATGAAATTTCGGATTTGGATAACGATACGGATATATGAATAATATTTAACCGGTTTCGGTTACGGTTACGGATATGAAATTATTTCGGATATCACAATCATAAAAAAGAACAATAGCCTTAAAAATTTAATCATAAAAAATGAGACCTACGCGGCTAATAAATCAACTCGGCCGGCAAAAACTCATAAAACATGGTTCATTGAGACTCTGCCCTTATCCGAAATTATTCGAAACTTTTCTATCGGATATATTTTTGTTTCGGATATGCGTTAGTTTCGATTACGTTTACGGAACTCCATAAAATCCCTACTCTTACTCATTTTAATCGTCGTTTCATGATTTAGCGATTTCAAATGCTAACTAATCAGAAAAAAATGGACATTTGAAAGGTGTAATATATAAAATAGAATTTTCTATTACAAAGGTATCAGTTTAGCTATTGGGAACTAATAGTTAATCTCAAATTGCCTCAGACTTCTAGGTATTTGTGATGGACAAACGCATTACATCTTGAGGTGACCCACAGCATAATTTATCACCTACTCACGATAGATACTTACTAAAGGTATAATCCGATAGGCTAGGAGCGCTTACACTTCTAAGTACTAAAGCTCATATCCACTTTCGTATCCTGTGGCCAATTTTAGAAACATCAACCAACTCTTTTGTAATATTTACATAACAATAATCTTTATTAATATAAAAATTAATAAAAATTTGTGAGTTTGTGTATATACGGAAAATAATTTCCGGGACCACGGTACTCTCTTGTACTCTTTGAAAAATTATTTTACCATTTGAAAGGTACAGTATGCCAGACGGACAAAGACTATCTACTCGTATCAAGTGTATATATATATATAATAATTGATTGTAGACCCCGATCGATAGATATCGAGGTCAAATTTGTACATTCAATATATTTTCGAAAGTTTCATATAGATATCCTTTGTTATGAATGTGGAAGTCAAAACATATTTTTTTGGAATTTATGTCCCTCTGTCTGTCTGACCTCCTCTCCCACTAAAACCACTGAACAAATTTTGATGATCTTTTTTGTTTTAGTAGCTTATATTATTAGTACTTATATTATGACTCATAATATAAGGTACTAAAACATTCATATCATGAAAACTCATACTTGTTATCCCGAGCAATGGATCTGTTCCCGCGGAATAGAAAATTAAATTTCACAAGGACATTCTGTTTGGAGGGTACTAAATAAAACGTTAGATGCGTGGCCACAGTCATCACAATAAATTAATGTTTCTAATTCACAGAACTAAGAAAAGCCCTTCCCAAAAGACTGCAGGTGCTATTTCTAAACGTAAGGTGTCGGGTTTCTGCAGCGAAGCAAGGGCGGCTTACTAGTAATCGAATAAAATCGGAAATATTCGTTAATTTTTTTTAAAGAAAATTTTAGAATAGAGAACCTAATATTTGTTAACTCAGCAAAAATGGCACCGCTACGTCACAGCCAAAGCTCTTAAAACACAGAAACATAAAAGTCTATACGTGAAAAACCGTAGCGCGTAAGTTCATTAAAATATATATCGAAATGGACACCTGAATCGCTAGACATCCGTAGAATATATATTATTCAGATGTTCAGTGCACAGCAGATGTTTTGGTTATGCTAATGTTACGGTAACAAGCTGTTATACCACTATGATTTTGCTACGAGTTCGGACGGGATCTTTTTATTATTCATTGCTTCGAATCTAGATCTTTTTTAGATGCCCGTTTTGTTGTAGAAGCATTAAGGTCAGCGGTGTGTTTTACAGGCTTACCATAATCTGTGATAGATATGGCTCGCTGACGAGAATTCGGTTTAAGAAAACGAAATGGGGCAACTCCAGCTCCATCCCAACCTACAAATGAGATTATTAAACAATTGGGTTCCGCTGAGATACGTAAGCGTTCCCCATCAATCGTACCAACGTAATTCCACTAGTGAAGACGACAAGGAACACCGTGGTGGTTTTAATGACAGAGATAACTTGTTGTCTCCGGTAATAACCTGAAATAATTTTGGTATATATAGGGATCTACATATCTTAGACTCCAAGTCCGAGTCCCCTACTCCCGGTACTGAGAAACCAACGAGGTTATTGTGAATAGTTCCTCCTATTAGAGTCTCTGGACTCTGTACCACTCGATTCAATCCCCACGGTACTCGTGCGCAGTGATAGGATTATTTACCTGCTTCGGTAATGTCTACTACACTCCTAAAATCGACTGTGAACTGTTTAAAGTATTTGATTGTAGTGGTTAAAAAACAGTAATAGGTTGATTTTCGCTTACATCTTATCCGACACGACAAAAGTAACTCATTTTGCCATTCAAACTAGTATGAGTAAAGGCGACCTTACACTTACCAGGGGCGTGCGCTCCTTGTAGGCAGAAATGCAGTGCTTTACTTGCCATTCACAGATATTTTAATGAAACGTTCGTACGTTTTAGATGACTTCAATTAATAGTAAATAAATGAATAAACAAAATATAATAACTTAAAAACGCCTAATATTTTATAAATAGCACCTATTTGCAAGCACATAAACATTATGTTTGCCAGTAGTTTGGCGGCAAGCAAGCGGCGCTGCAAAATAATGTACCTAATCAACCAAACTCCTGCCGTTGCGTTCCGCAGTAGATTTGTTCGCATGTGAGCAGTAATTTCGGTGTCCGTGCACAGTTCGCAAACGCACACACCCATGAATATCGAAAGCCGCGACTCCAGCGGCAGGCTACGGAAGTTCGGCAGTTGTCGGGAGTAATCGGAAATGTTCGTTGCCTATAATCCGAACAAAAATAATAGACAGATATCTAATGTTTTGTGTTTCGCGGGAGGCCACTTTGCTTTTTTCATGTGATAAGCATTGTTTACTATTTTGTTTGCGCCAGTATATTTATATTTTTCTTAAAACATTTTAAATTTTAACATTTGAAAGTGTGTACATTTAACAGTTTATTACTGAGTTTATATAATAATTGTAATGATTTGCTTTTACTAGTGCATTTGTTGATTTTTTTTAAATGTTATTTGATTGTGAGGTTCGTGTTAGGTGATAGGTGATTAGGTGATATAGTAGTCTCCAGTAGCCGGACCCTTGGACGTGTGGACGTTGAAGCTGACTGGGGGAGTAGTCATAATATTTTAGCTTGTTGTTTTACTTATTAGAATTTGTTCCGCCGCGACGATCGATCGCTGTTTTGTCTGCGTTGCCGTAGAAGATGTACATGAATAGTAGTACATCTAAGACTTGTTCTGTTGGCATGGTTAGAGAGTTACTTGGAGATCCGTCGCGTGGCTGTGGCTATGCTAAAAATCTATAAAAGAAAAAGTTTTTGTGACCGAGTACTCCGCCGCATACCCAGTGTCATAATCCTGTGCACGCCGCTGACACCTACCCGATGGTCTGTAAGCTTACTTGTAGACTTTTAATACAAAAAAAAGTCTGAACGTTCCTGAGTAACGCAATTTAATTAACATTACAAATTATTTTAAATTTTTTTTTTACAATCTTTATTGTCACCTAACAAAAGCTTAATGTCTAAGTTTAAGAATGACCTTAATATTTAATGACATTCACCACCAGCCAGCCCAAGGTTGGATAGTAAGAATATACGACAGTACTAAAGAAAACGAGCTAGGAAATAAAATTGTGTGACTTGACTACAGAATCAAATACGTCAAACCTTATCATCGCTGTTACGACAGTCACGACCAAAATCATCTCGTCAAAAATAAATAAACACACACACACCCCGTTATCTGAACACCACAAGTCACAAGTGGCATTGATGCGTCACGAACAACAATATCTCTAGAACTGGCCGTCACATAAGTCTGTCCCGGAATCGAACTCGATTCTCGTAGTATGGCTCGTAAAATCCAATGTGACCAACAGAAGATACCAATCGATAAGGGATAATCAAGGAGTATATACGAAAATAAATTGACTAATAATTGACTAAATAAGATCGGTCTCAGAATTTCTAGAGGGCTAAATATTAACACCTGGTAGGGAGGACGGGGAGGCCGGGGAAAAATCTATGAGCATTAATTAACACACGTATGCCACACGCAAGCATGCGAACACATAAAGTATTCCATTACAACACTTAATCTGAAAGCCTAGATTAATTCGAATACGAGGTAATAAAAAGGAACTTTTATATAATAACTCCACATATTTTTATATTGATTTATTAACCCATTATTGCTTCGATGCGAAATGAATCAACACGATCCATTAGTTAAGAAATAGTAATCGCACTCGAAAGGGTTGTTGCTCCTTTCATCACGTGATACATAATTCTTTATACATATATTATTATTAAAACTTCTTAAATCAGTCTTTCTATCGATAAAAAACACATGAAAATCCATGCATCCAATGTTATATTTCAGATAATTGCATTTAAAGAGATAAAGATTTTGTTTTATCATACGTAGTTCTTAAAAGGATGTAGCCTATAAAAATCAGACACAGATATGTTGCTACTAACAACAATAATGCGAATAATAATGAATTATGGATAAATTTCAGGTAGACAAGATTGCATCCGTTGATTCGTATTTTGCTTAGGTACTATACTGGAGCAGCATGGCTGACGCTCCAAGCAGCCGCATTGGAACTGCTTATAATTCACGTTTGATAAATTACAAATATCTGGCACTCGAAACTTGTATCGCGAACAGGCATATATTAGCTTATTAACAAAGCCATAGGAAACAGGCGTAGGAATTCAAAGTCGGCGAGTAGGAAACGGACACAGCGTCGCTATTTATGCAAATATACGCGTTTTCATTATCATTTCTGTGACGTCAACGGCTATGGGCAGAGTGCCGTAAATCTGCGCCAAGTGTACATGAGCTGTGCATTATACAGAACTCACGCCGCTCATAATAATATCCCCGCCGTACAATGTTGGGTTTAAAATTGCTCGGTAGGGAATAGTGGACAAAAAGCTATGTTTAAAGTGGATCAGACTCAAAATTCAATTTATTTTGAATCCGACTTTGATAGTAACTATATTTTTATAATGTTTGTATAGCCGTATCATTTAAATCTATACGGCAGCGACGACGAGTCGAGCGCCCAAAATCTGTGCCGAGTTTACATAAGCTGTGCATTACACAGAACTCACGCCGCTCATCATTCATCATAATATCCCGGCTGCGCAATGTTGGGCTTAGAATTGCTTGACACGGAGTTGTGGACAAAGTGCTATGTTTAAAGTGGATCTGAATCTAATTGGTAACGGGCAGTCGGAGATAAGCTGACACCATACTTTATAGCGATCCCTTTCCACTATAGGTTCATTGCGTAAATGGTGTTTCTTCACTAATTCAATTTCTTTGTTAATGTGAGGCTTAGACGTGTCCAAAAGCTAATTGTGGATGAAAATCTTCCTAGCAAACATGCACAAGTAACATTTTTATATTTTATCAATACCAACAACCATAAAATTAACTCGAATACTGGAGTAAACAAAGTGTTAGAAAAGGCTGTAAACTAAAATTCGATTCATTATCCAATACGGAAAGAAGCATGCGAGTCGCGTGATCTTAAGCGTTACAAACTCAATAAAAAATAACAGTTATACAGTTTTCCAAAAAATATTTTCCCTCACCAAACCTAGCAAACAGTAACTAATTTATGTAACTGAATATCCCACTACCATGATCGAACTGATCACAAAATATGAGAGATTAACGCCTTAGTCCACCAATTGACCAAGAGATCTGTAGACATCACCTTCCTGTAGACATCACCTTCCTAAGGCTGAAGTTTTGAGAAGAAAATCGTCATCCATAGTTCGCAAGAAAATTTACACAAAAATCCTCAAAAAAGTCCTTACTTAATTGTCTATTCAAAACTCAGAATGTTACTGAATGCTGCAACCTTTCCCTCGCATGTCCGAATCAACATGAACGGTCGTATCAAAGTTGTTGCTAGACGCTTCGAAATCTACGGTGAATTAAACCGATAGACCCATAACTCAACGTCAAAGATCATTCGGCACCGATTGGCGCTGAAACTCGTTCGTTAGTCTAACTCTTTGTTCGTTAGTCATGCGGGCGAGATGAAAGTAGAGGAAGAGTCGTTCACAATTTTTCGCTAAAAACCATTCCATGTACAATTTAATACTTTTTTCAGACTAATAGTTTATACAGAGTTCGCGTTATCTAACTTACAAATACTGAGGTTAGTTGTAACGCCTTCTATGCGCGATATTATAGCTTATTATGTAAGTATTTGCATTTTAATTTAAAAAAACGGTCGAGTCGAAATCGAACTTTCGTTAGATATCTATCTATACATATAATAAAATTAAAACTGATCTTTTTCTGCACAAGAACGATATACGAAAAAAATATTATTAGAGCTCTTTATTAACGCAATAAAACACAAAAAGAGTTAGTAGAATTTTTGTCTGTTTGTCTGTGCGTTTGTGCGCGTTAATCTCAGAAACGGCTTAACAGATTTCGTTCTGGTTTTCACGAATGTATCGTTGTAAGCATCACTTAATATTTAAAGTTAAAACTCAATCCGTCCATAAATAAAAAAAATTATAAATTAATTTAAAATAATACAAGTAGGTACTATTTCTTGGCGGAAGGCGTAGTTTTTCCGAAGCGAAGGGAGGGTAGTTTGCTAGTATATCTAGTAATATGTACCGATTTCCGAATAGGTTTTTTTTTGGGTTTCGGATAATATTTACTAATATATTGGAGATAGGGTTTTTAAACAGTAGCAGCCCTATCCACGTGGGTTGAATTCGAATTAAGACAATTTCTTTCGCACCCTTTTAATATGTGTCTCTCACCAAAAGTGCGTCAGGTAATACCAATATACTGAACGCCTTCGTTCGTCCTTTACAGCCTTTAGAATAAATTGAATACAATATAAAAGAAATTAATCGTGACCATCTAAAGTCAAAACAGATATTTAATACACTACTCTCTAGCCCTCTAATAATATTTGTTGGATATTGATAAGCGACCGAGGCGCCATCTGTAGATATTGCTCACGAATAAGGACCTTGGATAGATATGAACCTAGTCGTATTTAACCGAACATAATCAATAAATATTGCGGTTCATTATTTTTGAATATGAATAAAGTTAAATATACTACATGTATATAATTTATATGTATATATATACAGAGACAGTGCACAGCCTAAACTATTCCGTTTAGACGTATGAAATTTTTCGCGAAAGTTCCTTTATAATATACATTATGTAAGTAATAACTTTCTTAATCGTGCTTGTAAATTTTACAATATCAATCTACAAGAATTGCCAATTTTTTGTCGCACAATAGGTGCATATAAGCGAGAATTAAGAAAAGCTCTCGAAAACCTTAACTTATAATTTTTGAAGTATTGTAGTTTAAACCGTATAGCACCTACCCGATGTTCCTTTTTATTTATCTATTATCTTCATTGAGCGTATGTTTTTTTTTATTCCATTTTTTTTACTTTTTATAAATATAAAAAAAATGTTACTCTTCTGTTCTAACTTCGTATGTGTTGGTAATAAGTGGAAACTTCACTGATTTATGTATCTTATTTTTGTGTTATAATGCTTTGTACATTGTTAATCGTTTATTTCCCAAATAAAGATAAATTAAAAATAACAATAAAAATAAGGATTCTTAAAAATTACTCCTAAGAGGTTGAAATTAGATGTCGTATTTAATGGAAATTCTTATCCTGTGGGATAAAATGGTTTAATTTCACACAAATAGTTTTCAATACTAATAGCTGTAGAATGGGGTATGCTCACAAATCACTTACCTTCCGCTAAATAATACTACATAAAATAATAAAAATGATAAAATGACATTACCTAAACTACCGTCTTTTTCAGAACATCTATCTGCGTATGATGTATGAGCTCATTTTCCACACATAGGGTATTTTAGCTAAACCTCCTTTGATATTGACCTGCAGTACAAGTCATTGCAATTGATATGAGCACATTCGTCGCCGCCTTTGTCAAAAAAATTTTAATAAAAATTATTTTAGCATCAGTGCCGATTCCGATAAAAAACAAAACTTAACGACTTAAATACCTCACTTGATATCGGAATATAATACTGATAAAATAGTACCATGTGGCGGAATTGAACTTAGCGTATCTACCAAATATCTATGTATTCATTTGGTTTGGCACCGACTTCAAACATTGTGTATGTGGCTGGCTAATGGAATAAATTAAATAAAATTTATTCAAAATTCGTTTTTAAAAACACTTTTCAAAATTCAAACTACGTCATCGCTTCAACAAATCCTTACCGTGAGTGCTCTTGGAAGAAGAAGCGGCAAGAAATTCCCAGCTGTTTCTTTCCCTACTCACAGTTGTAGAACGCAATTACTATTGAGGACTGTAATTATTAAACTCACGTCCACGCAGACCTATCATTAAAGTAATCATCTAGTTTGTAATAACTTTTCTTCATACGAATGCTTTTGACGTGAGTTTTTAATTTACAGTATGCCATTTCCGTCTATTTTAAAGAAACTTTATTATAAATTTTTGCATATGTACCCATGAAAGAATGAGTTATACGAAGTGTGAAATCTGGTACAATCAAATAATCATTCTTTAGTGTATTAATGTTGTGAACATCACTCTTCTTAAAATAACTATCAGAGTATTTTTAACATACATAATAGTATATAAAATGTAATGTGACATAACGTGGCGAATATAATAATATTTTATTAAAGTTTTATTCTTAACAATATAGATAACTGACCTCATTGGTGTTCCACCGGTGTCTCTGGGCTGCGAAGTGCTCTGCCCGGGGCAGGCTCTCCAAGTTATCGGGTAGTTTAATTGGTTCGCCATCTGGAAACAAGGAAACATTAAACATCTCAATACATAGACATCATTTACAAAAACCTTAAAGGCCTGTAAAGGGCTTAGAAAGCATTGCATATATTATTTAACGCTAACTTCATAATTACAAAAATATATATAAAGAAAATGTAATTTCTTTTTAATTTTTTTGAATTATTTGTCTTCCCGATTGGAACACTGAAGAAAAACAGCAATGACATGAATGGCGTCAAATAGAAAAGATTTTATTTATACGACATTAAAAGTTTATTCTCTTCTAATTACTTATATTACAATAATACTGACAAAATAATACATTTTCTTTACATATATAACTAAGTAGTGCATAGCTTTAATTAAATATTTTTAAAATCTGTCTATATGTACTGATAAAACTGTAACTGAGTCTATTCTGGAAATTTTAATGTAGGTAGATTTTGTTATTGATATAAAGGTCAAAGTATATTTTTATCTGTATGTCTGTCTACCCATGTATCACAGTAAAACTACTGAACAGATTTGGATGATACTTGGCATTTTAGTTGCTTATATTGAGGATCTAAACTCTGAAAGTTACTATTTACATTCTATTTGAAAAGCAGTGAATGTAATTTTGGCTGCCTACCCACAGCTATTATATTAATATTAATATGTCCCTAATTCAAGAACTACAAAAACTATCCCTGAAATAATAGGGGTGCTATTTCTAGCGAGCGACTAGAGTTACTAGTTTTAAAATAAAATCTTAATCATAGGATGCCATTAGTTTGAGAAATTTAATAAATTTTCTAAACGAATTAGAATATTAGTTTATAGACAATTATCCCCAAAAGTAAATTATTATAATGTCAAAAGATAGAAGGAAGAAAAATAAAAACTATACAGAAAGCAAAGGACAAGATGGATAAAATAAAAAAAAAATAACTATGTTATTAAAATACTAGTTGTATTAGTTAAAAGCATTTCTACTATTTCTTTCTTAAAAGATTTCAAAACTTTATAAATCTTAGGAATTTCAATGAATGTACGATTTAGTTATTTTATACAGTACCTAAATATCTTTATCATTTAAATACCGGTATTTGTAGTTATTACAAAATTCACTAATGGAGAAATCCGATTATTAACCGAAAGCTCAACCGCATTAGTCCATACATTGATTATTATGCTCTAATTATCCGATAACACCACAATCAAATAGATAAAAGATATGTGCGAGATATACAGAGAAATAAAACCATTATGATATAATTAACTAATTGTATTATTCGAGCGCAAGTAATTGAGAATATTAGAAGGAGTACGATAGGGGACCAATAGTGATAAACTTATCAGTATTATTATTAAATCACTAATATTATTACAGGTATTGTTATCTTTCCGTGAAGCTTGCCTGGCTAGCTACCACGCTCCTGCTCGAGTCAGCCGCCAAACGACTCGTCGTGTTCCGGCTGGGGGCTTGAAAGCCAGGACTTTCTTTCTTAACATATTCTCCTTTCCTGGCCCACAACGCATCTGTGACACCTTTGGTTTTACTGAGGTTTATAGGCGACGGCGACCACTTACCATCAGGTGGCTCGTTTGCTCGTTTGACGACTATTTATTTAATACATAAAATTTGATGACCAGTGTGCTTAAAACACCATGGTGTACCATCATAATGGTTGTTTTGGCTGCATATTAATCGTTACAAAACTATCCCAACACCATAATGTCAGATACTCTCGCGTTATTGACAATTAAACTCTCCAGCCGTTATACAATATCATAGTTAAATAAACCTCAACAGCTCAAAAGAGACACACGTGATCGCTAATGCGGCGTATCTTTAAATTTAAATAACATTTAAACATTAACCGCAGAGCAGTAAACTGTAGGCACGCTTTACTGAACGAACAAAACAATTCATTGCATTTTACATAGCAACAGAAAACATTGCGAGCCGATCGTAAATTATGCAGGACCGGCGTAGAGAGGCCACATCGTAAATATCTCTAGACCATTTCCTTCTGAAACATGGAAAGAAAGAAACTCGGCTGATCCCAACGAAACTAGACGTAAAATGTGTCTCACACATTATCCCTTAACCACGATTGGCTGAAATTAGTGGCCGCTGAGGCTGAAGCTTAGTTTGCGTAATTTCTTCTTCCTACAACGTCCACCGTCGTTACTCAGACACTCGGCAACTGAAAAATACTCAAAAACAAACGTAATGTTATAGACATAAGAGTCAAGCGGTGTGTAGATAAGAGAAAACGAATTGGCAAACTTCGTGCGCCGGACGGGGACGGAATTCCAACAAGTTGGACCATGCTCCGGATTGCATCGATAATTTTACGGCGGCTTGAATCTTCTCCCTCGATGTTAAGGTTTATTTTCGTAATGCGTGGAATCCTTCGGTTTTGTAAGCACCGGTCTGTGCAGATATTCTTGACGAATGTTGCCAAAAACCGGGCAGTTTTCACCTCATTTCGAGTAGGTTTTATTGTTTTGTCGGTGCCTGGGTTACATAGTGGGCTTAAGTGAAGCAATCTACTTAGCTTTCACCGAGGGATAGGCGTCTTTTTGCACGTCTTACTTAAATTAGGCTAACTACGTATATACAACTAGACTTATATTATTAAACCAAACATTATTTCATTAGACGCGATGGTAGATATAGTATATATTTAGTAGGAAAAGGCGTCCAAAAATGTTTCCGAGCTAATAGAATTAACCATCTTTTAACTTTGAATTAAAAATACTAAATGCTACTGTTTTTAGCTGAAATCATTTCATCGAATCGAAACAGACTCAGCTATGTGTTATTGCGTATTGTTGACTGAATTGTCCGAATAAAATTATCCCGTACGCTTTTGATTTTATATCTTTAACACATTCACACATCTCTCTACTAATGTAGATCTATAAGATGTGTTTATCGCGTAAAGATTACATTTATTTGAAATTTATAAAGAAAATGTCATTGAGTTTCACTGTCCTTGTATGTATAAGTATAATTATGTACAATTATATTGTTTTTCTAGCTGTTACGAGGCCACAAAACAATTTCTTTCTTTCTTTCTAGTGTCGAGTGCGGACGGTATAAGAAATAGCTCTCGTGGTATAAAAAGAGACAAAGACCTGACGCGCGGACCTCCCTTGTAACTAATGACCCACAGCCACTACTCGCTAACGAATAGGGCTCCACCGCCGCGTCATGACATGCGTAGGGCTGTCAATATTTTAATTTTTGAAGCCATAGTACTTTGGGCCGATAAGGAAAAAAATTGCACAACGGTAAACATTCTTACACCGAACCTATAACTCAATTAGTGTTTGGTGTTGGAGGGTATATTGTGACGGTTTTCGTGTTGATAATGGCGCATTCCATTTTTTCATAGTTATACAAATTAACGAAACTATATTAAGTCAAAACCTGAATTTACATTACATTACTAAAAGTATTAATAATACGATTCAGTATGATCCTATGTATTGCTAACTCATGAAAATTGAGCATCCTAACCCGAACATAAGGGTGCATGACAACTTCTTCGACAGCAGAATTTTTAATGTGGTTCAACTCGACCTAAGCAGCTTCAAGCTTCACCACATATATATGAAACTATGTGAATAGTGGCGGCGTATGTTTGTATAACAATGAATCTGTCATTACTTAACCCGAGTTACAGAAGATTTTCATTCACTAAAACTTGACGGAGTACATAATGGAAAGCTCTGAAATCATATGCGAATGTTTGTACTCTCGAGTCCCCAGTGCCTGTTCCTGGGGACACCAATCTGCATCTTGTTGCCAACGCACAGAAGGTTATACAACATATTTGTCGCAAGGAGAAACATTTTGAACTGAGTGATCCTTCAATTGTTATAAGATTGGACTTATGCATGAATATGCATAAGTTAACATCAGAACAATAACATCACATAGTTAAAATTGCTTTAACTATGGATGATAGAAAAATTTTTTTTTTTAACGAAGTCAGAAATAAAAGATTTATTTTAAGATAATCACGTAATTAATAAGTAATCACGTAATTAGTAATTGAAATTTGAGTTGAAAAAGAAAGCAAACGCGGAACGACTTCCACACCACGAGAAAAATATAAAACACTTCTATATTCGGATGGATTGGGTTAACTTACGTTTTAATTTAACATAAAAAATCCCACACTGCGGTGTTTGCTTACAACTTGAACATTAAAACAACTTTTGACCAACCTCTTTAGTTAAAAGCATATTTGACTGGAAAAGAGTTGTTAATGTAACACATGCAAACTGTGTGATATACTAATAGCGCGATCGAACAACACGGTAACGCCATCTCTTGTTAAGTAGTGTGTAGCCATCACAATAACAACGACCATTATTGTACGGCAACCTTGACACATTTTCTTTGACGCGTGCTTAGTTTCCGCTGACGAAGTTAACTACGCGTGACTGAAGACGATCTTTATAACTCATCTGCTCTGCAACAAAGATTATTATTATGATTGCATCGCGATACAGAGTAACCACCAGCCGCTAACGAAGGGTTCCATTTTAGACTTTGTTAGGGTTGTCAAAAGCTGTTCGAGTAATAAAAGTTAAGGCGAACTTTTTTATGGATGTCAAAATAGAGAACAATCACTGAATCACGCAGTTCACCTGGTAGTAATATTAAGAAGCCGTTACAGTTCCTGTTTTTTGTTAGAGTTTTTTATACTGTCAATTCCTTGGCTATACCATCGATGATAATTATAATTAATAAACAATCCAATTAATCAGAGCGCAACTATTTATAATTTACATTTTAACGTATTTATATAATGTGATTACCAAGGGCTTGTTTAAACTCGCATCCGAATACCATAGTCCAATTTCATTCGTTTTATTTTATCAAAAATTATGGAAACCTCAATATCTGCACGTCCGCGGGGCCGGCAGACCACAATAACCAAATTCATTAAATTGTATAAATATTTCGTTGTGTACTATTGCAAATAATGTACAAACTCATACATATTAACAACACAATGCAATATATTTTATAAGACATTTATCCTAAAAGAGAGATCAACTGAAGAATAAATTTTCTGTACATGCAGAAGCCAACATTTACGACTAAAGAGACTTAATCGTTCATGTGTCGAAGCATCTTCTTCCCCGCCTCGTGGTCAGCCTTGCTGACTAATGGTTATGGCAATATTTGCAAGTCACTGTTGTTGGAGGTCGCTGGGTTCACAGTATAACGTTTAATCTAATCTGACATTAAGTACAAAATACTGCTGCAAATTAAAAGAGAGTCGACAATCTTGCTGCTTCCTTTATGGTTTATGGTCGGTCGTTAAGGATACTCTATGTTACAGATTTTTAACTTAACAGGTACTCACGATTTCAACACTTGTCGTGACCACATTATGTGAAATTGAAACTAAATATCAGAAAAATGCAAAAATCGTGAGTACCCGTTACAGTGAAAATGTAATGTAATTTCGTTTAAAATGTTATATTTTGGATGCTACCTGAAATTATTTATTTAGTACTGTACCAAAGTGATACGATTGTTCCTTTTTATCTTATCATTGAGCAATTTACAGTACGGTATGTTTACAATCACGTAACTGACAAGTGAATCATGAATATTAAGTAGTTTTTTTTTTCTACAGCCGTTAATTACTTAGATGATGTAACTTTGTTCTTAGATTAGTTGAAAGTAAACAATTCCCTGTACACCATAATCCCGCAGTTCTTAAGTCCATCAGTTCAAGGATAGATAAGTACCTAATCCTTAAGTCTACAGATCCATAAATCCGTGGATTCATCCAATTTATCCCAAGTGAATTTTCCACATTTTACGGATGAATTATTTTTCCTCTGTTTTGGCCATACCTCTAGAACATCCTCATGTCTCTTCTAAGTCTAGACGCAGACTTTCACCTAGTATGAGAAGGTTGAGACTATATTCCGCCACGCTAATCAAGTGCTCAACCGCAACATACCCATCTCGTCTTAATAAATAATGTTATATTATTAAAGTGCTAACGGATAGACACTAGCATACAATACCTAGATGATAACAGCATGATAATTTATCATTATTGTAAACAGTAGGAAGGTACATTCTCATGATGACTAGATATAAAAATACTATTCTGTTGTCCACCGTACCTCTATGTACCTATCACATCACTCTACTTTGAGATTATTTATTTTAGATACTTGTTTGTTTTTACACTGTTAGCCTTAAAATGTTTTTAAGCTTAGATTTGGGGTTCGGGGTGGGGTTCCACGCATCATTGTGTGCAAGCCAAATTCTCTTGTTCATTGTACCCTCCTAAACAATGAAACAGACTATGATATAAGGGCCTTTCTGGTAGAGGTCACTGGGCTTTGTACTACCCAATATTCACCCACTGTCGGTTACGCCCCAATTGTACTCGTTCGTGATAATACTTTTTACCTACTTAGTTAGCTATCATTGTCCTTCTAGAAAAAATTGCAAGATAAATTTTTGAGTACGTTTAACAGCAACTTAATATGGCAAAATAAAACTATGATGAAATACTCCTAAGTATAAACACACTTCCAAACGTTTTTTTGGTACTCCTAAAGAGTACTTATGTAACTTCGCGCCATCAATGACGGCCATTGTTTATCTGTGCTCTTTTATTTTTTTATGTGCTATGTTAACAGTTTGTTTCTGTCCCATTTCACGGACTATTTGCGCTCGTTAAGCTAGATTCATGCTTGTCCATGGAATATGTCTTTTGCGCAAATGTAAAACAAAGGTAGGTACACTTACCTAGATTTCAACCATTATTAAGTATTGTGACGTTTTGTATCTAAATATTTTACAAAATGTATACTAATAAAGAACATTTAACGCGACTAAATCGGTACATGGATTATTTTATGGTTCATAATGTACGATGCCTTTTGTCTCAGGAAATGGATCTGTTCCCGTGAAATTTTCCAATACGATGTGAGGACAACATATACTATATTATAATCTAGTTTCTCTTGTATTGTTCAATACATTTCCGGCGGTCGAACGCCGGAACCCTTAAGAGCAGGATACTAGGATATTTAATTTCCTCAGCAAATATTGTAGGATTATTGTTATAAATTCAATTAATAATTATATAGGATAAGAAATAAACGCACAACATATTCATAAAAGCGTATCTTTTATTAATTTGCACATTTACAAGATTTGTTTGTCAATATACCAAGTTGTGGTTATAGAATTAACGTTTTTTTTTTATGTATTTCAAAATTTATACGAAGTTTTAAAAAACTGACCAAATTATGAGATTAAGTTTAAAGGAACATTAATAAGCAACAGGTCCTATTTAAATCATTCTAAAATTAAAGAGGAGAGAAATTAATTAAAGAGGAGAGTGAATGAGCTTTTATGGCTTTTGAACATGTTAGACTGCATCACCACTTACCAACAGGTGAGACTGTATTGTCAAGCATATTTTATATGCTAAAAAATCTCATTATAGGCTATAAAACAACTCTACTTATACATATATAATGAGAGTAACTGTTTTCAATGATTGTATTGTTCGTAGTTAATACCATAGTTGTTCATTGTGAGATAAAATTAAAACATATATTCCTACAACATCCACGTTATAAATACAAGTATGTCCGTCCGTGTAATCTTCGATCTTTGTTTTATTACCTTTAGTATTTTAGTGTCTTGTGTGCGAAAAGGACATGACGCTGAGCCAAATCCGTCGATACGCATAAGTTTATAGAAGTCTTAAGACTGCAAAATTCTAAGAAATTTATTAAAGTTTTTATTAAATGCGATGGCTCAACATAACACTGAATGGTAACTTATATGTATTTAAATAATATATGTAATTCAATAATATACTAATCCGATACAATACGGTTTAATATTGTAAGCGCAGTACTCCTCTTTTCAGTATTAAATTAGAACAAAGTTTATCCCTTATCAAACTAATGTTGGAAAAAAATCAACAATGTACATATTATCTAACTACCAATATCATTTTTTGTACAAAATATGACAATTATTTTAATGACATTTTCGCATTATGCTAAGAATTCACAAACCAAGTACCTAAATCCTTTACTAAATTGTCTAATAACAATAACTAAATAATCAATAATTTTTGTTCAACAATGAAATCCAGAATCGTTAAAACACAGCCGTTGAACCTGATCACAATAACGAACCGAACATTCCTTCATTTCTTGGGTACTTCCAAAAACCGCAATGAGGCCTTTATTTGTCTTTCTTTTCATCCAACTTCGTCGGAACGAACAGAGCGATGAACTTTTGCAGTAACTCCGTAAAAATAAGGGTCCCAACGAACACGAGAAGAGTCCCAATCCAGTGGCCGAGCGTGAACGGGTTTTGAAAATACCATATCGAGAACAGAAGCGATACGAATTTCCGCAACGTCACAGTCAGAGTGACGGTGAGGGACGCGCATTCTGTTGTCAAAACGTAGACAGCGCTGATGCACAACCCTTGAGTCATGACGTATAGCACTAACCACATCACTTGTCTCGGCAGTACGACGCCGAATAGTTCCATAGCAGGCGTCTCCGCTGCGATGCGAACATGTCCTAGAATGTTGGGCGTCGTCGGAAGCCAAAAAACGAGCGGTAACAAATGGGTGTAATATAACGCCTCCCACGGATGCTTTCCGTATTTGGAGTATAAGGATTCTTGGAAGATTCCCATGCGAGCAGACACGAACAGCGCAAAAGTCAGTATTGCAATGCCGAGACACCACCAGAGCCAGTCAATGAATTGCAGTCGTCCCTCCTCGGCCGCGTCTTCGTGCCTCTCGCGCGGTGCTTTCACATCCCCGCTCGAAACTATCGTACAGAGGGCAATGCCGGCGGATATCAAAAATATTGCCATGTATTTAATGGACGGATATTGCTTCTTCAAAATCCACACGCCCATAGCCATGTTCGCCATCAGCGAACCCGCACGAAATATCATATGCAGAGGCATGGATATGTTAAAGTCGAAAGCATAATTATTGGCTACGCTACTCGACCAGAAGAATCCCACTAGTAAAATATACTGCTTGAAGGGTATGTTTCTTGCAGCAGTTCCAAACTTTCCCACTGTACAAAAACCAACGAGCGCTATGAATAAAAATTGCAGGAAAGTTGCAAGATTGCCGGCACCGGGGTCTTCCTTCACAACTAATTCTAAAAATATCACGTTTGAACAGCACCCCACAAACACCATGCAAATGGCTAAAGCTGCCTTTATATTCATCTTGAGTCTGAAAAAAAAAGGTTTTAATAAATATAATATGGTAAAACAACTCTGTAAAATATGCATAAAAAAATTAAAATAAAAAATGTATTCCGATACCGGGAATCGAACCCGAGCCTCCTGGGTGAGAGCCAGGTATCCTAGCCACTAGACCATATCGGATATTGAACATAAGTTTGAACTTCCAGTCCAGTTTGATCAACAAAACCAGTAAATAATTTTATTTTGTTTGTATAAAATTTTTATATTTTAGAATAGTAACTTGAAAATTATGAATATCTATATAATATCACAAAATTATAAGTTTAAATTACGGAATCCCGACATCACAACTCCCGCGTGAGTGAAAGAGACAGACGTGAGCGAGACAACTCACCTAAGTTAATCACAAAGGTTATACGGCATTGATTTTGACTGAAATGCAAGCTGTGGCCGATTATGATAAAAAATAATATAATTAATAAACACTGTACTTACATTATTCGTTGCGTTCTCACATTAACACTGAACAAACATCGATTTCACGAATAAATTCACTGACATAATGATAAACACACGTTTGACAAAGATGGCAGTTGACGTTTGTGTGTGTATTGGCGTTGTCTACGTAGTAGTGACCGTGGCCTCGAATACAGTACGCATGCGTCGATAATGCTTGTCGGTGAAACAGATCTAGTTATCTAAAATATCTACTACTAGATGGCGCTGTTCATAAGTTCCAAATTAACACGAAATGAATTCCGTGCGCATAAAATAAAATAAAATATAACTTGTTAGCAATAAAAAGACGTCATTGATATTTTATCATTAACATGGAACTACTGCGAATGTTTACGCAGTTCATCTCGATGTCGTTTGGAAACAGATATTATTTAGACAGAAAATAAAGTTGCTGCGTGATGCCAGAAGTAGCAAACTCGGTACGGCCTTCAACCCCAGGTGGCGACACCTCTGTTTGTTTTTATTTCTGTTAATGGATTCTTTTGATAGTTACTTTTCTGTTTATCCAGAAATGAACATGATAAAAGGAGTCTATTAATGGGGACATTGACAAGACAGTTTGATTAGTAAGTAAATAGAAAAATTAAAAGGCCTTTAGATGACTCTTGTCAATGCATAAATGTAATAAAAAACCTGGATATCGCTTATGAATTAATTTTGCCTTTATATCCAAAATACTATATAAGCTACATAAAACAATATGCTTCGCAATAACTATCACGTCATGTTCAGTCCTACTTAAACCAGAATTAGCGGTACAATTGGTTCCGCTCAGACGTAGATATGACAGACATATGTACGTAAAATTAGATAAAATACCTACGCATTATTACATATTTAACAGATATTAAAAAGTTCCTTGTACTGTTTCCTCTGCATTCTAATCATTGAAATACAATGTACTACTTACAGGAGCAAACACTATGAAGCAAATTGTTGACCTGAAAGATGGATAGTAGGTATTATCAATTAATTTCTGTCATTTCATAAATTGGCAAGTGTGCAATGTTTTATTATCTTTGAAGTTGATTTGTGGACTATGTGGTTTTAACGAACTGCAAAACAAATGGATTTGACACTCTTCTAGTTGGAAGAAGTTTGATCAACTTGTTAGAACACGACATGCGGGACACGTCCGCTTCCATACGTCGCGACGTGTCACTTTTGGCGCCTTGCTCACTTCAAACGAAGTAAACTTTACATACATTATCTTCAGCGTCTACGTTGCTATAAATATTGGTAGCATTTCTTACTGGTATGTTTAACTAGTTTGGTACGAATATGTTTACATACATGTACGAGTTAGGTAGAAACTATTTGATGTTAAATTATATTTTCTTACATCGCGTTATGAAAAATGATCTAAATGAAAGTATATTTTAATAATGCAAAGATAACATTGCGCGCACCGATATATAATATATCGCACAATTAATTATTAATGGCAAATTATACAAGGAAAATATGATTATTGAACAGGTGAGCCAATTGAACATAAAGCTAAGTTCTACTAGGTGCTACGTTTATGCTCACGATCGCGTTTTTTTTCTTTCCAAATGCGTGATTTAAGAACTAATTTCAATGTCAGTGAGTATTTTCTTAAAACTACAGCTATCGAAGCTGATTTGATATAAATGAGTTAATATTGAATATTACAGGAGGAATTTAATTTGCTTCGAATCCAGTTATTAAGGTATAAATAATTTTATTCAGATGTTAAAGTTTAAGGGGTAATGATACTGTAAGTAATTAAAATTATGCTTTAAAAATACTAATAAGTTTTTTTATTAAAACAAAACAAAGTTATTTTCATGATGTTTTCGCGTCAATAGCGACTAGTAGTTATGTGTAACAGCTTAGGGAATGTTTTGAGCGCCGTGGGTGCCTATGGAATGAGCGATATTAAATACATATCGGTTATCTGTGGATTTTTCTCATAATTAGTCACCAGTAGGCAGCTATAGCTTGTATTATTTAGAGAAAAAAAACAAACTATTTCAATTAATTACCAATACCACCAAGCAGGGAGACCGGATTCAGTTGCCTTTTATAACGTATTATAAAGTGTGTTGAAAGTGACCACTTCTAATAAATACTGTACAACCAAAAATTATTATTTAAGTATTTGAATTATTTCGACTCTGGTTTACAGGTACCGCGCTCTGCGAAGATGATAGTGGCAATGGGATTTCCTGTTTGTTTGCGTCTTGTCTTTAAGTACATAAGTACCTACTAAGGTTACGTAAGGTTGAAAGAAACAAATGACACCTGACAGCATGCCACGGCGGTAAGTTTGACATCTTGTGCCACAGAGTAAGTGAATTGTTATGTGTTATTTTATGTAAAGAATGACGTTTGGTTTATTTATTTCTGTGAAGATTACACATCCAAGTCACGACCAACAAAAAAACTGGTGTTACGTTGTTTTATTCAATGTGATTCTATTTATTAATAGATTTATTTATTTATAGTATTTAATGGTCGAATTAGTCAGATTAGTTCAAGAGCATATTTTGTTTTCAAAACATACCTTCTCTAGCAGGAATAGATACAAAACACAACAGTGTTTTTTTTTACTTAAGATTTTAATATGTCAACAAGAGATCATAACATTTAACATATTTGTAGGATCCTCTGGTCATGTCATTAAATTAAAATTATTCAACCAATACTTTTAATAATGAATAAATAAATATTTTACATAATCACACCTCTAAACATTACACCCTGTGATAACACAGATCTCCTAAAAAACATTTATCTATCATATTTAATTCTACCCCTTTGAAAATTACGTATATGAACATTCTCACGGCAAAATCACAATCAAATAAGCTACAAAGTCGTTTAAATTCTAAATTATTTCTTGGTATCATTTTTATTAGTATTTATCTGACGCTTAAGTAAAAACAATGGCCATATGTGTATGGTAAAAGGCTCAACTTCCCTGTATTTGTCCGGATATGCTGTCTAGTTTTAGCCCGGTCTCAGGGGTTTCATACATTCGTCAAGATGAGCATCCTACTAACATCTGACCATAGCCAGGCAAGGTCATAGGTCCAAACAGGCGGCCTTAATGCATACCTTTATATTATTTTGGTGTATTTCTAAATACTGTTTAATCAAGCTTTAAAGCACAGTAAAGAACTTCGGGACTAATGTTAAGAAATTTAAACATTGCTTAACTGAATCACTTTCAATTAACACAAATAACAGACGTTGAGTTAGAACGTTCTTCAATATCGGCAAGGTCGTTAGGTTAGACCATCTGACTACATAACTAAATCAATGAGTCGTAGAAACAAAAGAGCTCAATAAACTTTAACGTCAACAGTCTCCTATCCAACTTTGAACCGTACCTGCAATTGTTAACTCGATCGGTCTCTCACGATTGACAAAAGCCGTGGGCCACGATCGTTGAGACTAACGTGCCTGTAGCGGCTTAGTGTGTGAATTTAATAACTCACAAATGGGGTCGACCAGTCGCGATAACCACACACGTCGGCTTATGTGGCCTTATACGAGCCTAATCTAACATATATTATTACTTTCCCCACCCGTTTTAAATGCTAGGAATATAAAGATAATCGTAATTTGCTCTTTAATCACACTAACTTAAAGTCTAAGTACCTTTTTAACGATTTTATATTAAACGACCAAACGAGCTGAGGGACCACATGATATGGCCTTGTTGTTCAGTCTAGAAGAAACTGGCTTCACATCGATGTAACAGCAATATGTTAAAAACATTTCAAGTATAATTTTGGATGGAGGGCACTAGATAAGTATATAAAAAAAACCGCCAAGCATGAATATTGTCGGAGTTAAACCGACTTGTAGGAGCCCAAATACTTCCAAAAGGCGCCATAGATAATTTCATTAGTCATCACGAACAAGAATCAAATAGAGTTAGTATATGGATTGCCATGGGTTTTTTTATTTAAATGTAATAGGCTAAATCATTTAAACGCACTTTTAAATGTAATAGGCTAAATCATTACATTAAATCACACTAAATGTAATAGGCTAAATCATTTAAACGCACTTCTTATTTCATTTATTTATTTACACTGTATTGTATGAACCTAAACTAGGCTATTACAAAAGGCGGACTTAATGCCTAAGAGCATTTTCTTCCAGTCAACAATCAAAATTTACAGGTCGAAACTCATTCAGTCAATTTAATTTTTTTTTTCTTTAATTACAAACACTGTTCTACTCTTTGGCCATAGTCAATTATGTATTTGACATTGACAGAATGAACATAAACAACGATTTTTTTTAATTTCATTTTATGTATTTCTAACACATCTATATATATTGTATAAAATGAATGTTTGTCTGTATGTCCTTTATAGAATCGTAAACTATGCGTTTGATCATGTGATGATCTTTAGCAAAGTTGTTGTGAACGAGCCCGCGAAGGTTTCTGAGTTGGTACGACCAATTTTCGACAGATGGCGCCACTGTCATTCCAATGAATTTCATATATTGCCGTGAACTCAAAATGAATTGAATATTTGTGTAATGTCTTTTCTTCAAATTTATTTACCGATAGTATAACATAAATAATAAATACATGAAAAGAAAAAATTTTACCCAATCACCTATCGAATAAATTACTTAATATACTGAAATATAATATTCGGCAATAGATTAACAGAAAAAAAAGTCAATTTACTCGAATCTCAGTACGATTTATTTGTTCACAAAAAAAAACTAAATTTGAATTTAGATAGAAAAACAAAGCCACGTTACAATCATTATTTTATCGGGTTTATAGCCGGGAAGAGAAGCGTATTAGATGTTAGGCAAGGAGAACCCGACAGGCTATTATGGCGGATTTATAGAGGTTTTTATTACCATAACAAGATCTTGGCAGACCTGGCCCTTCCAACTTCTTTATACAGTGCTTTGGGGCGGCCATTTTAGATACATTTAGAAGGAATGTTCAGATTGTAAATGTGATTTACTATTTGAAAACCTGTGCACATAAAATGTATTGCAAGAATAATTATAAAAATAAAAAAATAATTTCCATGGATATTGTTATTGATTAATAGCTTTTTAGGTATTCAGTAATTATTATCCTCATACAGATTAAAATAAACTCATACAGTTACGTGCATGTGTTTGTCACTGTCAAAGACATCATCATGGAAACGGGAATCCAATTATTACTGACGCTCCAAGAATACAACTAACATATCAAAAAACTTTTGATGGTTCATTTTAGAAACAGGTAAAACACCTAATGGTATCACCACCACCACGCATAGAACATCTAACAACTTTATTGTACTTCAATGGTATGTACTGATGTGTGACTGTTGCAATGCATTACGTACAGTTTTGTACTGGATGTGTCCCACGTTTCGTGCTCCACGTTTCTCTCTTCTATATGACGTTGTAAATTTTTATGAGGCTAAAATAAATTACTTCACATTTCACTAAGTCTTAGAATGTGAAGACTTTCAATCGATATTAACATCTTCAATATAATTATTTTTGTTTCTGCTTCATTTCTTACATACTCATCCAGTTCTGAACTATGCTCAATATATCAATTCTGTCATCGGCAAATTACTTCAAACTTAGTTACAAAATCTCTTACGTACATAAAAACGGGGTAATGGAAACACGTTAAAAAGAAAATAGTTATAAAACTATCTTATTTATCGTTTAAATGTTTGTACAAAATCTACCATTTCATTAAAAATTATTGAAAGAACCGTGAAGATAAATTTACTTGCGTAGCATTGCCATTTGCATAGCATTTACCTAATTTGCTCCTTTACATTTGGTTCCTACCAAAAATTAATTTACTTATTTCGAAACTGTGAATGTAAATGAGTTTAATTAGTTACAACTTTTTAACCTCGTGCTGAAAATATCAAGAACGTACCCAACCATGCTGAACCAATGCTACAGACCTCTTAATAACCAACCTAGTAGTAACAACTTCTTACGCCACCAGAAGTCTTCCTGTTTAACGTGCTCTCCTAAACACAAACACGTTTCGGCAGTGACAATCATTACTATCCTTTCAACCTGCGAACATTCAACTTATTAACTTTCTCGTAAAAGCCATTAAGCTATTAGCGACTCCCATCTTTGACGATGTACTCAGTGTATATAATAATTGTACAATAGTTACGATACGTTACGAGGCATCCTACGCGGCGGTGCCTTACAGTAAGACACGGCCCTTGCGAGATAGATTCGGGACTCGAGGAATTCCTTCTTGTCCGAGCATTTTACACGAGGGAGTCAACGGCTCCCTGGTGACGTAACCCCCGCTGTAGAACTGAGGGTTACAATAGTTGTAGTTTCCGATACGTAAAAAGAGCGCTGGACGACAGTGGAGGGGATGCTTCTGCGCATGGGTATAATCGCGTGCTAAAGTATCAGGTTGTTTTTTGTCTAAATAGAGTAAAACAAGTAGGACTTGTTGGGTGTTTACAGGGCCGCTATAAAAGTTATGGCTGACAACCTCTTCTTCTACTAGCCAACCCAACACCAAGCGCGATACAGATGGAGTCGTCGTGCCACCCCACAAAAGTGCTTATGGCACTCCGATTCAGAAGTTCGAGGTCCTATTCTAGAGATGTTATGAATATCAAATTGCGGATCCGGACATGAATACGGATATATGAATAATATTTTACAGGTTTCGGTTACCGTTAGGGATGTTAAATTATTTCGAATTTTCCGATTGTTTCGGATAATTTTGGTTACGGACACTAGATGATTTTGAATTTGTAAACAAAATATATATCTACAACATAACATTTTGACTTTCTGTCTAGTTATTATTTGGGTATTATAATAATGAAAAAAAGAACCTTAAAAAAATATATAATAAAAACTACCTCAAGATGCTTGAGCATCCTTGAGGTTCAGACAGCGAAAGCTGTCATTACGTGTTTCATTTAGACCCGGCCCTTATCTGAAATTGTTGGAAACTTTTATAACGGATTCAGTTACGGTTTCGGATATCTTTTTATCTCGGATATCCGATAGTTTCGGTTACGGTTACGGAGCTCCATAACATCCCAGTCCTATTCTACTGCCCATTTTTGGATAGTCTGTCCCCTTCGGTTATCTCGAGTATCACACCCCATGGTTTTGAATTAGCGTTAAAGCCGTGCCGAACAATTATCGGTCAGGGTAAGTATCAACGGATGCAGGCAGCCAATCTGTCCGAGTAGACCTCATAAGCGCCGAGGCTGCTGTTGGGAGAGACGTGACAGCCCACTAATGTAAAAAGCTCTACTCCATAGCCACATAGCGCTGCCCATTTCGAAAAAGAAGCTGAAAAGAATTACGTTCTCCACCCCACCAGTGAACGACAAACAGGTTGCAATAGTCACCAAACCAGAATTTCAAAGGCCTAGAGCGATCTTCACCACGCTGTTTCAATGCAGATTGGTCGAGAGGTTCATGGTCAACCCAAGTGTCGGAAGTTCTCATGATCCTCGAAGGTCTCCGACAACGATTGCTATCGGGCAACCGATTCACACTTAACCAATAACTAAGTTTCCCGAAGTGAGGCCAGAGCGATACTGTACAGAACGAGTACTATTTAAAAACGAACAGTGAACCATCATAATTATACATAATTGATGACCAAACAGTTTTATAATAAATCAAATACAAGTTAATAAAATGGAGTGTTACATTTTGATGACCCGCCAGCAAGTCGGTACAATTTAATCGTCATGTGGTCATCGCATTCATTATGCACTGTGAGATCGGCGCTGTTCCACCATTACCTAATTGACTGCCGAAACCACTTATAATGGAACAATTGAATTTAATTAAATGATGATGGGATAAAATGTGACGGTCACGTTCATACATTTTAGAACCTGAGCGCTTTGTTTAATGACAAAGCAATGAATAAAAACTAACCTTACAAGGTCGTTCGTAGGTCTGCCCTATGTCTATCTTCCTATCCATTTATCATACGATTTTCTCGGAATGTATTGAATGGAAAAGGGTGAAATTTAGTATGCAATACCATGCCATAATTTCTACAGGAATGAAAACTATCCATACATTACTTAAAACATACTGTTATCCAAAGTGAATCAAGCCGCATAATTCGGACTAGATGGATGTTACTGTACATATCAAAATATTAAACTCACAAACGTCTGGTCTAATCATGGGGTGAGATGATAGAATCCCACAGAATCTCATGACGACGATGAAATCGGATCTTATTAAATACTAGCAAACTGCCCTCACTTGCTTCAGGAAAATTACCTTACGCTTAGAAATAGCATCAGCATTGATTTATGGCTATATTTTTCTCTTTCCATAAATTACGAATTACAATATTCATTTATAACTTTTTTTATTAATGAACGAATTGCAATGAAAGAAACTTCAAATATGAAGTGCTGTTTACTGCAATATAATAGTGAAAACCAGAACGAAATCGATTATGCCGTTTCTGAGAATATCGCAAACAAACGCACAGACAAAGAGACACAGTCAAAAATTCTAAAAACTATTGTTTTGTGTTCTATTGCGTCAATAAAGATCCCTAATATTTTTTCTCATTTATCCTTCATGTACAGAAAGCGGTCAGTTAAGATTTTATTATATGAATAGATATTCCTCCTTCAGTTCCCGCCCTAAGAAAGAGGTTAAACTCAAAAATAAAACTCCACGAAATATATCAAATTAAAAAAAAAAAACAATCATTATCACCTTATTGCGGCAGACAAGAGCTAATAAGTTAAGGGTTTGCCTAATTATCCTATTCCATTTTGAAAATGGGACACAAACTTACCCGAGTTATTATATACTAAAAAAAACATAAATTAAATTTTACTGTTCTAGAATCATGTATTTACTTTGTTACAAATTAAATATTCAGAAATACAATAGGAGTGAATTTATTTTCCAACTGTCAAAACAATATGGCATAATTTTGACAGTATTTACGGTGAATGTCTGCATATGTGTAGATGAAATAAAATTTGTTAGAAATTGGTTCTTTACAAACACTTTTCGAAAGTCAAACTACGCCATCGCTTCAACAAATCTCTATCAAGAGTGGGAGTACCTAGTCCCGAAAAAAAAAAGCGGCAATAATAACAAAAAAACTCGCAAGTCTGTATGTCTGTGTGTGTATGTGTTTGTTGTCTTTTACCGTTTATCAATAATATCGTCAGGTCGAGATTTATGAACAGAAAGGACAATTCAGTGATTCCTTTCTACCCTAATTGAATAATAATAATGGAATGCTCGCACTATTCGAAATATTAGACAGTTATTGACACTAATTAAAAAGCAAAAGTTACACTACCAATTGCAGATTCTCCAACGATTACATCATCATTTTAAGTCTGAGTAAAATATGTTTATTTAATAAATACTTTCAAATCAAATTAATAGTAGCTTGAATTAAACAAACTAGCATTTGTTATAAATTAATTAATTTGTAAGAAAATAACTTCAACTGGTAAACAAATAAAAATAACAGCAAATATTTTAAAATGTAAATATTAACAACATCCGAAATCTTTTAAAAATCTACACGTGTAAACACCTTATACAGAACATTATAATAACAATAATTTTTACAAGTGTATGTTATTTATATCACATTTAAATTTATAATGAACAATTTAAAATTTCATTAAAATTTACATAATATGGCACTATTTTAAACTTTCTAGTCACAAAAATTCACGTAAAAATTGTAATCCTCATGGATAAGTCGTGTGTCAGCTACGCGGCGATTACTGCCATCAGAATTTTTTTTAAAGCTGCTTTCATAACGCCTTGAACGTATTTACATATATTTACGTTATTGAACTCTGATGAATGGGAAACAATCGATAAATGGGGTATAAAGATCCCTGTCAACCAAAACCACCAGAGTTTTTGCTAACTTGTGTTTGTTGAATATTATCGGGACTTTAAAAGGACATTAGATTTAAAACGGTACAGTACAGCACAGTACAGTGACCATATGTAGATTCCACGTGATTGTTGGGTGCTGATAAAGTTTAGCAATAGGGTGGCATCGGTAGCTTTGCACTCGAGGATTGATAGAGTCACATATAATCAATTGATCCAGTCCACTGAAATGTACCAAAATATATATTTACACACATACATACACACTGTAATTGATGTCGTCGAAATCTCACATAATAGGGACTTTGAAAATCGTATCGAAATTAATTTCATCCTAAAATATATAAATCTTAAATTTTCCGAACGAGAAATAAAAAAAAAACAGATATAACAATATTATTTATAATCCTCAGCAGGAATAACGAGGTTTTGGAAAGAGAAGTTAAGTCACAAAATATTAGTATACGTTCAATACTTAAGGTTCTATTAAATAATAAAGTTCAAAATGTATTAAAACGGAATTATTAACAAAGAAAAACATTTAAAAATAAGTTAAGTAAAACTTGGTTACATAATTATTAATTCATTCCATTCCCTGATTGTCACATAAATTTCAGCTACCTATTCCTTTATCTTTAAACTATTCTGAGTGGTTAAGATGAAAACGAGTATGAATGAAGAAGATGAAAACGGTACGGATGAAAACATAACAGTAAAAGTGAGTTTAATTAAAAACAAACTGTTCATTAGCACACAAAATTATCCCAAGTTCACAATCAAGAAAGTCGCTACACAACACAAAAAAGCTACCTGTAAATAAAAACTTTTTAAATTCATTAAAGTACCCAATACAAAAATTCTTCTTTCATCGGTTTTATCTGTGCGTGACATTTCAGATCCCTCCATTATTATACTCGTATACTACTAACTTTTGTTCTCAGCGTCCTGTATAAATTTTCCAATTCCATAAATAATTTAGAACCATCGTTATAGGAACCGATCAAATTCTGGATTCACCGGAACAATAAATATTTTTGTAAAACCTACCGGCCGAATGTAGTTTTTTGTCGTATATGTTGTTATAATTACTTTTACTGCGAAATTAATAATACCCGTCTATTCATCATCATTCACCTATCACAACTTACTTATCTATACTCGTACTTATAAACATATACGCTTCATTTGTATTGATTCTTAAAAAGTACATCAGTAGTTTCACACATCGTCCAACTCGCTTAATCTACTTGCATAGCCATTATGATAGAAACCTCCATACAAACATTCATTATTTATTTCAATCTCTTACAGATTTTCAAGGCGAATGACATATGCCAATCATCATGAATTCAACTTCAATTGTCTCTTCATCTTCTATCTTACCCTCTTTGGTGTGTAACTGCTAAATCATTCCATAAATAAGTCATTCTGTGTATTAATCGAAAGTAAAATAAATACAGACTACATTTAGTTTAGTTTTTTTTCAGTGTTTTGGAACTGTATCACTCCACTGTCACGTTATTGATTAGCCGGTGATCGAACAACAATAAATTCTAATTTACATAAATTGGTTTCAAGTCAACAAGCGTTAAAAGAACATATATTATCCCAAGGCTGCTTAAACGTCTTCAGACTATAAAAGCTTGCCATGGAGACAAATGCAGTACTTCAAACCAAACGCAAGACATCCGCACATTAATATAAATACTTTGCTATACGAATAGGATAAAAACATGTTTCGAGTGTTGCTCCTGACTCTATTTAGCCTGGTGGCTACAACCCATCAGACGAATCCTGTAATAGACCAACTTCCCATCTTCAAGAACAACACAGAGGTAATCTATTCTTAACTATATATTCGCAATTATTTCCCTTTGAAACGAAATGATGACGTCTCCAACTAATACCTATACCCAAATCGATTGATACTCATTTTTATAAGCTATTTCATCACCTAAATTTTATCCTTCGGGTTCTGGTTTCTTAGTTCTGTTAAATAGAAACATATTTCTTTATTTGCCGTATTAACCAACGATTTAACAGAACTTTCATTTTCATTTAATTACCAAACAAAGATTTATCTTCGATAAGAAAAGCTCGTATATTCTGTGGAATACTGCAGGTGCAAATACGTTTCTCGGGATAAAATTGTACTAGGACCCATAATATCAGTTATATATATATATATATATATGTATTTAGCCTACTTCAAATAAATGCGAATTGCTATGTTTGTGTCTATGACCTTTTTTTGGAGATTTTGTAATTCTGAAGATGAAGAGCGGAACTTCTCAATAAATAGCAATATATCTGCCGTGTTAAACATATGCGATGTGGTAATATTAACATTGTGAAATCAGTCATCATTGATAATTTCAAGGCCTGACGATGAGGGATTACAATGATAAAACCGTGTTTTGAGGTTTTTGCTTTTGATACCTCTTACATTGCAAAACTGTCATTGAATTCTTTGCGTTTAGAAGTCTAAACGTCTATCCCTTCTAGATTCAACGTCACAACAACGCAAATGTGTCTGTTCACAATTGAGAAGCCTGTTCACCTTTGCTTCTACATTTCAAAATGTATCTTTAGAATGCACGAACCGTTTTCGGACCTCAAATTTGATCGATTAATCGAGTCCAAAGCTAAGCCGAATGCAAAGAATTTCGGGGTTTTACGAAGGTGCGGCAGTACTTCAGAACAAAACAGCTTTTAACCCTGTAGAAAGCTCAGGTCCAGCCATATGTGGAGCACTGTTGTCACATTTGGGCTGGTGCGGTTAAATCTCACTATTAGCCTTGGACTCACAAAAAGGTTCATCGGTGACCCACATTTAGTCGAGATCTTTCTGCAAAGCCTTAAGCATAGGCGCAGGGTTGCCAGCCTGTTAGTCCTGTAGAAATAGGGTGCATTTAGAGCGTATGCATAGAAATTGTACTAAATGATTCCCCCATCGTCGTTTCTCCATCGAATAACCGGACACACGGCGAGTATTCATCATTACATTGTGATCATTGCGTCTATACAGATGACACGACTTGCGTCCTTATTTGTTATACGCACTACAAAGGACTGGAATAGCTCGCCAGCGTCGATGTTCCCATCTAACTATGATATGGAAGTCTTCAAGAGGAGAGTGGTTAGACTTTAAAATGTTAGTGTATAGAAAATGTTAAATTTCATCACCACTTACCATCAGATGGGATTGTTGTCGAGCATTAAGTTATACAATACCAATAATGTAGTGCGATGTTGCAGGATTGAATCCAGCGTATCTACTAACTATCTATTTTACTTGGCACAGATTTCAAACATGTCAGTATGTAGTGCAAGTAATTATATATATTTTTGAATTAATATTCGCTTTTTAGTACAATTCTGTACATATATATATGATTTCTGGACGGAGATATGATAAAAAATATATTAGGTACAATGTGAATGTATAATTTGATTGTATTTTTACAGGGTCCAATTGGAACTTTGACTACTAGTTCCGGTTCACCTATTGCTAGCAATTATACGGGATCCACTTTAAACAAAAATTTAAACACAAACCCATATTTCATGGACACCTTGACTCGTTTCATCCGAGAACAGATTCCAGAACGAATAGTACATATGAAGGGAACTGGGGCTTTTGGTTATTTCGAAACTACACATGACATATCTAATATTTGTACAGCTGAATTTCTTAGTGAAGTGGGAAAGAAGACCCCGGTGGTTGTTAGATTTTCAGTGGGAGTAACTGGAAAAGGAGGACCAGACACAACAGCAACCCCTATGGGTTTCGGAATCAAGTTTTATACCGGAGAAGGTAACTTTGATCTTTTAGGTCTCAACTTACCCTTGTTTGTACTCAAAGATCCTTCTATATTCCCATCCTTTATACATGTGATGAAACGAAACCCAGCAACTAATGTAGCCGATGTTAATATGTTGTGGGACTTCGCGACTCGAAATCCTGAAAGTCTCTATGCGTTCATGATACTATTTGGTGACCGAGGAATTCCTTATAGCTACCGTCATATGCCTTGTTATCCTATTCACACATATCAGGTTTATAATGCAGCCGGTATAAGTTCGTTTATACGTTTCCATTTCATTCCTGTTGCCGGCTTAAAATATTTGAATTCAACAGCTGCAGCTAGTACTGCATGTAGTAACCTCGATTATTATACAAAAGATTTGTACACATCTATCGCTAATGGTGACTATCCAAAGTGGAACTTAAGCATACAGGTTTTGTCAGAAAAAGACTTGAAGAATTTGACTTTTGACGCCTTTGATACCTCGAAAATAATACCCGAAGATCAATTCCCACTGCAACCCGTAGGCCAATTGGTTTTGAACAGAAATCCTAAAAACCAATTCGCAGAAATTGAACAACTAGCTCTTAATCCTGGCAACCTTGTCCGCGGTATACTAGGCAGTCCTGATAAAGTTTTCGAAGCACGTCTTATGTTTTACAGACAAGCTCAATCCTACCGCCTCGGAGTTAACTATAATAACATAGCTGTTAACTGTCCCTATAAAAGCAAAATATTTACGTACAATCGAGATGGTGTACCGCTCCTTGATGACGGTAATGGATATGACGCGCCAAATTACCACCCTAATTCCTTCAATGGTCCCGAACCGTACATCGCTGAGAACCTGCCATCACTTTTAGAAATCCATCAAGATGAGCCAGATAACTTCGAACAGGCTCGGGAACACTACACAAACCAAATGTCTGAAGATGAACGGAATAGATTTGTGAAAACCATTATTGGAAATTTATGTTACGTTACAAATGAAATCCAAGATCGGGCTGTTAAAGCATTTAGCAAGATACATTCAGATCTTGGTAATCTAATAGCTACAGCCCTAAAAAATAGTTGTTGATTTAAATTTCAGTAAATTTTTTAATAAAACATTGTCTAAACAAATTAATAAACAGTTGAATTTCAAATTTGCCTAATTTCATACCGGAACTTAACGAGAATATAAAAAAAAATTTCTAGACGGTTAGTTGACCTTACATTTATGGTCGCGTTTTTATTAGAACAGTCATTTACGATTAAGTGACTATTAAAGTTGTCTGGCCACACACTCGGTGGTGGTTGAACTCTACCAAAGATATTAAAATTAAATATGCCCTATAGTTCTAAATGTATGAGAACCGAGAGTCTCCTGATTGCCCTTACAACGTGTTGCAAACACGTACGCGAATCAAAAAAACAATAGATATTAAGTCTCTCTCATCAATAACTCATTGTGAGGTATCCAAACAAATAAATATTTTATTACTTAAATCGTAGTGTTCATTTAGCGTTGACCGTTGTTCTTACACACACATAACAGTAAAAGCAATATTTGTGACTGCTGTGAAAAACCATTTGTTTTACATACGGAGTGTATGTGTAGTGTATGTGAGTGGTAAATTGTTGATACTTAATTCATAATAATTTTTTATGGAGAAATTTGAGGATGATATGAAATAAATGAATATTTTTTAGTATTATTATTACTGTTATACGTCAGGACACGCAGGCGAGAACTCTTCGCTTTCGTATTTGCGTTCCGAATGCCCCGCGGGCGACCCTATCCGCTATTTATATCGATTTCAGGGCCTTCCAGACTTTTCTACACCTTTCGCGTAAAGTCAATAATAATACCCGGATATTGATACAACAATAGTTGGTCAGGTAAGGACGGCCGTGTATGTCATATTCGCCCTTTTGCGTAAGGTTTAAGAATCGGCTGAAGTGCTCAAGGTAGATGTTATTACTACCTGGGTTTTTTCTATAGCCTCTGTTGTTTTCGGGCAACCCTTCGAAAACCTTCGTAAGACTGTCAGCCTCCTCTCTTTTCGGTCGACCTTTCGATAACCTTCGCAGCATTACTATTCAACTGGCACTGTGCTTGCAAGTTCTGTTCCTCTTAACTTCATTAATAAGTACAATATTTCGTTGCCTTTTGTACTAGTTTTACTTACATATCATAAGTGATTTAATTATTGGTAAGTTTGTTGTTTAGTTTCGATATTTGCAGGAAACGACTAAACAATACGGCAAATGTTTTTACAATCAGATTTCGAAACAGACTATTAAAGATAGCGGTCATTTCCTCGCGATATGATCATTTTAAGCATGTCAACGAGACACAGACACGTCCCCTCAACACTTCTCCTCTATTTTATGTTTCTGTTGAGACATATCTTCAGTTCACTAATTAATTAAAACTACTAATTTTGATATAGATGTTAATTCAATCTTATTATTATTGCCCTGAGGATCATTTTGTTTTGAGTAAGTATTGTGGAGGTCAAAGGAGGTACTTTACATACATGGGCGGCGGTTACCACTTATCACTAGATCTCACCAGATGGCCAATCTAGGCCATTGACAAAAAAATGTCCAGTGAAGCGGGCGGGTAACAGCTAGATTTTTTGTACAAATAACCAACAATACAAATACACGAACAGACTTTGACATAAATATTAAAAAGATTATAAGTCGACTGTCTTTCTTAATTGTTCTGAAGGCCTACGCTGTTGGTGTTGGCGTAACTGCTGAGGTTCCTTATTTATGTAAATAGCCGACAAACGAGCAAACGAGCCACCTAATGGTAAGTGGTCACCGTCGCCCATGGACATCAGCGAGATCAAAGTTATTACTGATGCCTTGTTGGCCAGAAAATGAGAAGAACGTAAGAAATAAAGTACTGGCTCTCAAGCCCCTAGCCGGAACACAAAAAGCCGTTTGGCGGCTGATTCATGCAGGACGGTGGTAGCTAGCCAGGCAGGCTTCACGGAAGGATAATAATATCAATAATAATATGAATGACTTAATAATGATACTGATAATATAATCCTTACGTAAAACCCTACCACCAAGCAGGCTGGCTTCTGTCGCCTCTTACAACACTGTTCTACCAGCATGAGATTGGGGGGAGTATTCTAGGTCGCCCCAATACGGCCTTTAGTTGAATTTCAGACAAATCCTTCAGGTGCAAATTCTTCGGATCCTTCGCAGTAGGTGCGGACAATTGAAATTACTTTGCGCTAGACTGTGCAATTTGGAGTAGCTTACATCAATTTAGTTGAGTACGTTGCGGCATTATTTATCCAACTCTCATCATTGTGAACAGAGTCTTCTGTGTCTTATAGAATTAAAAACTGTCCGAAATGTAGATAAATAAACCAAAAAATGATTTCCAATTAAATGGTGCATTCTGAATGTGAATTAATACAGTTTGACGTGTCTTTCGAAGTCTTTGCTACTAACCTCGACCACACCATTAATGACCGCGCCCAAAGTTACCTTACGTACGCACATCTATACATATAATAAAAAATTTATTGATCACCTTCCGTACATAAAGGATATGTGAATAAACACCATTTAAAGGTCATTTTTAACACAATAGAACCCAAAAAAATAGTTGTTTGAATTTATGTCTGTTTGTTTGTGCGTTTACACGCTAATATCAGAAACGGCTTAACCGATTTCGTTAAGGTTTTCTCTAGTGTATTGCAGTAAGTGTCACTTAATATTCGAAGTTCATTTCATTGCAATCCGTCCATTGTAATTCAAATAACTTCAAATATTAACTCTTATAATAATAAAAAACGCAAACATTATGAAGTAAGTGCCTGATAAAAAAGTGTGAGCAAAAGATTGTTTTCTGAATTTTACTATATTGTTTATTAATAACGAGCAGATGTCCGAAGCTTCATTCGCCGCCATGTGTAAATTCGATATCAATACATACTTTTTATGTCCAAAGCCAACAAACGTGCAAACATACCACCAAGTTGTCAACGAAAACCACGAAATCTACTTATTTGATTGTAACAATTAAAATCTTGTCAAATGTCCTTGGGGAAGTTGTAATGTAAAAGTGAACAACTAATTATTACTAGCAAACTGCCTTCGCTTCGCTTCCGAAAAACTACGCCTTACGCTTAGAAATAGCATCAGCGTTTATTTAGGACTGGGTTTTCGTGTTTTGTGAATTACAAATATATACATTTATGACTTTTTTAGAAAAAGAAAAGAAAAACATTTATTAATAAGTGATGCTTACTGAATACATTAGTGAAAACCATAACAAAATCGGTTAAGCCATTTCTAAGATTGCTTAATTGCTTCTTTTAGACAAAACATATCAAACAGACGGTATGGTGGTGAATAAGAAAGGTACATAGGTATGTACATATATTTAGAAAAGGAATAAACATCTTCAAATAATCATATTAAAATATCAGGCGTAAAATCTTTATAGTACAGAGGAAGACTGAATATTTTATCTGAAAAAGGAAGAGCCAAATAATTGAATAATACTGGTGAGTGTACAGCCCGATAGTGTGAATGATTGTTACTCAATACGTGATAACATAAACATTGACGACATAACGTAAATTGATAAATATCCAGATTCCCCGTATTACGGCTGAGATTTAAGTTCACAAATAACATAGTTATCTTCTGAACTTCGGTGAGGCTTGCTACTTAGATACTACTGACGGGCTTTTAAATAAGCTTGAGGGATTTTAAAACTTATGTTTCCGCTTTATTTTCGGTCTTAAGAAATTTGATCATGTGTCTTACTTTCGCAATAAGCTCAAGTGGCTCCAAATCCGATTCGTTAGGAACACTGGAATATTGTCTTCTATATAAAATTCTTCATAGTCCTGTTTTGCCCCAATATCTGTGTCCTTCGTTTGCCCCTTGTAGATCCAAGAGCAAGATTATCCTTTAACTACCCGACCCATACAACCCGTGTCCATTCCAACTCCTCCACTGTACAGGCAGTCACACTCTGGAACCACTGACACGAAACATGTGTATAAAACATCAATTTTATCATTTAACAAGAGAGTAAGGGAGTCTTTTTTTCTTATTTTATTGTTTTGTTTGTTTTATATTATTTTACTTAGTCGACATATATGTATTTTTGTATACATGTATTTCATTT
>PDGT01000101.1:920247-1003605 GCA_003671415.1 Megathymus violae | reverse complement strand
GTTCTCTCCCATGAACGGTCCATTTCTGTGTCTGCTGGAAGAGATTTCTTATTGAAATAAGCAATGCCTTTGTACAAAATTACTTATTTAAAATTTAACTGTTTTAAGCATTCAGTGTACATAAATTATTAAATAAATCCAACGTCCAAAAAAGCAGTCAAAGAACACTATACCTCCTGTATAATATTTATTTATTTATTTGTATTATTTATATGTTAAGATGATATGTACATTTTATTGTAGGGTATTGTATTTATGTACTTTATGTACATGTTTGAATTTCTTTCTTTTTTTGTTTTTATTGTATGTATGTATACGCAGTAAGATTTGCTCATTTACCTTAATGTTTTTCTTTTTGTGGGAATCACTGGAATGGAATCACTGGGAGAGATTTCTAAACGAAATATGCAAGGGTACCACTACCCTTGCATATAGTATACCTTTTGTAATATTTCTTGTTGTTTTTCTATCTGTTCATTAATAGTCAAATAAAATAAAAACCAACTAACCAAGGCTCGAGCACTAAACGTTTATCTGTCACATATCTGCCGCGACTGGCAAACTAATCCGGTACACCTCGCTCCACTGGGAAGGCCACGACCGCGCAGGTTACAGACGCCTCCTGGTCGACGAACGACGATTCCGTAAGCGCCGAAAGGCAGGTCGCCTTGCTATTTATCAAATCTGTCCGCCTTACGAGTATATAAGGACCGTATTAGCACAAACCCTCCGTTGCATAACCGTAACGGCGGCACTAAACCGTTGCTGTAATTCAATTACCCCGGCCCGACGCTCGCGACTAACGACCTTTTGCAGCGGAACTAATTTTCTTTGAGGCGTTTCGGTTTGCAAACTTAACTTGGTTACTTAATTTTTATGAACGGTCTCTTCGATATCGGTTCCTATTTCTCAAGCAACTTCAGAAAAAAGGAAGGTGTTTGTTGACATGAAACTTAAGCGAGTATCGAAGCTCTTACAGCTACAATGACTCGGGTATATAATCAGCAATCTTCAGGTGACCTTCGAATGGTAAACCTCGATTGTGATCCCGACTGTCGTTGCATCTTGTCATAGACACAGCAATTAACGGAAACAACTGATAACATCATCAGAGGCGAGAGCTTAAAATAAAATAAACAAATATATATACATTTTAAAGATTCAAAGATAGCATGTAAGTACGCGAGAAAACTGATCTTCCCAAATTCCAGTCCCCCTTAATCCTGAATCACTTGGCTTGAAATTTTAAATACAGAATATAAGTGTAATGTTCAAGGAAAAACCATTACAGTGCGAAACCCTGATGCGCGACACTGGTTTGGGATTTAACAGTGTTTATTTACTTAATTCCAAGGTAATACCACCTTAAACCCAAATTTAAACAGAAACTAATTTTTCATGGACTCCGTGAATCGTTTGGTCCGTGAAAAAACAGTAAAAGGATTAGTGCAGGCGAACGGTGCAGGCGTTTGGCTACTCTGTGTCAATGCAATATATGTCAAGATATACTAAAGTTTCCTTCCTTGAAGTCAACAACAACACTAGTGGTTGTAACATTCTCAGTTGCAAAGGATCACAAGAGACAGCAAGGCTGCCCATATACCACTGAAAAACTTTAACGGGGTCATATCTATTTTGGAATAATTTTTGGAAACGTTACCATAAGAACACAGTTATTAATGTAGAGGACAAAACATTTTGTTTTGGATTTTTTGCCCATCTATCTTTGCCATCTGCATGGAACGTGATTTGATGCTATTTTTAGTATAAAATTATAGGAAGCGATCTGGCAATCGAAGTGATACATGATAAGCAAGTATTCTGAGTGTCGATCTCTCGCATAAGATGTCCCAGTAGAGATATGTTGAGAGCTGTGTACCGCCTAATTTAATTCCAACGGCACTCCTGCTTTGTGGCGGGTTTATTTACCTGTCTTGTGAGTTACAACCCTCCTTGAATGAACAGTAACATGTATTTTGACCCCGCAAGCCAAACGAAAGTGATATTATATACTGACCGAGGTATCTGGGGTTTGTTGCCCGTTGGGGCCTGATATTTATGCCACAGATAACTGTTTTCGTTTTTTTTTTGTGTATTTTTTTACACACAGCTCAAAAACCTTTTGTTTTTTTTTTAACAAGTAAGTAGTTGCATAACCGTGAAGGCGGCACCGAGCCGTCACTGTAATTCAATTACGTTGGCCCAACGACGACTAACGACCATTTGCAGCGGAACCAAATTTCTTTGAGACGTTTCAGCTTGAAAACTATACTTGACATTAAGTACTTATGACCGAATATCTCTGTAACAAATATTGGCCATAGTGTTATCTATACTAATGTTATAAAGAGGAAACCTTTGTATTTTTTTATGTTTGTAAATATATTTGTTCCCGCGAGATACCATGTAAAACTTAACATTAAAATTCTATTAAGAGGGCCGTCAATATATTTTTGACGGCCCATCAGTAGCCATCATAATAAATTAATATGTGTCTAATTCACATATCTAAAAACATCTCTTTGTAAAACAATGCGGATACTGTTTCTAATAGTAGAATAGAACGTAAGTTTTCGAAAGCGAAACGAAGGCGGTTACAAGTAAACATGTAAAGATACGTAATTACTAGTAACTCCTAGAATTACCATTATGACCATGTTTATGTATGTTGTATATACATTTAGTAAGTACCTTATAATAATATATAAGTGTATTGTGTTGACATGTATTACCAGGTATGTTATGGAGCTCCGAAACCGTAAGCGAATCCGATAATATTATTTAGTATAGGGGCAGAGCCTAAATGAAACACGTTACGACAGGTTTTCGCCGGCCGAGCCGATACAATTGCCGCGTGGCTTTCATCTTTAGACAGTTTTTATTACTCAATTTTTGAGGTCTTTTTCCATGATTACAATTATCAAATAATACCTATACAGAAAGTCAAAATATTACCTTATATATTCATTATATTTTTTCAACGAGTACCAAATCATGTAATATCCGTAACCGAAATTATCCATACCAATCGGCTAATTCAAAATAATTTCATATCAGTAACCGTAACCGAAACCGGTAAAATATTTTTCATACATCCGTATCTATATCCAGATTCGAAATTTCATATCCGTAACATCTCTAATTCATGCCCTCATGCCCTCAAACGAGCTTCCTAAATCAAACAGTCTTTCAGTTGATCAGAATACTTCTTTTATTAAGTGGTTGCCGCCACTCTCACGGACCTCGATCCCCGACGACTATTGGCCCTTCATATTCATATGTAATTACAATGGAATGCTATGATGCTTTTGATGCATTAGATATTTTTGGTAATTTTAATATATAATAGCATTATTATTGATTTACAAGATTACAACTTTAACTACAGAATAACATACAAAATATTTAGTTAGTTTCCTAACGCCTGAAAGCATTGTCGACTCCGTACTCCTTGGGCGCAGATCCATCGCTCGGGATAAAATCAATATATTAAATGATACGTGAAGAAATCTTTGTACTCCATTTTTCTTCTCTTTTCGTCAAATGATTTTTATTTTGTTTTGTATGGTATTTACTGAAGAGCTCTAGGGTTATCGATAAAATGTTAAGGAAAAGTTGTTTGCAATAAATATATACAATATACATGTATGAATCCCTCTAATAAAAAAGATAAATGGGCAAATTAACTGTACACAGTTGTATTGCCTTGTCTTAATCTGGTCAGCATAGCAAGTATAGAGTCAAGCAAATGACAGAAAACGCGTTCTTGTATGTTAAATATGGCCCAGCCAGGCTACTCTGCATTTTCCTTACTGTTCGTATTTTTGAAATCAACCAAAAATTATTACATGCTGACTTATTTGTAGAAACTCGCGAGTTATGTAATTGAATGACTATGAAAAAATATAGCGGTATTATACTCTTTGACAAAAGAAACTCAATAACGTACAGTTTTTTTTTTTTAATAACCTTCCAAGATTAACCCTTAAACACAAATTCAAATTCAAAATAATAATCATCATAAATCATATAGGTATTCAGTAAATACACTTATGAACGTCATTTTTTGCTTCTACCGCCGGAATCAGAATTATTTTATAGTACGTTACCAGTCCATGACTGAACGTCCACGACCACAGCTAGATCGTTCACATTAAACGTCTGCGGTCGAGTCATCTTCCTCTAAAAATAAGTCATAAATTAATTTCTACGTCTTTCATCCAATAGATAAAGACAAAAATAAGCAGTGACTTAACAGACAGAAGACATCTGAGTGATCTCTCCTTAAGCATTGCGTTTTTGACTGCACAAAACGCTAAATACTACAAAGCAAACTCATAAAACTATTATAAGGCATTCTTTCTCATCTCCACATTCCTTGGCAGCTACTAATTACACCGCGCACGATATGAAAGAGAACTCTAGAACTTTTCACTTTACTTCCATACCTTTTAATATAAAAGTCGCATTTGCCTCAAACGCAAAAAAGTGAAACAATGAAGGACGTGCGTTGGATTCCGAAACGAATAAAAAGAAAAAATATTTGCGTGTTTCCATGCCGCTCTCACACGACGCCTATGCAGTTGTATTGTAGACGCTATATCCACATGTCAGAGTTTACTTTGCATTGACGGTACTAACTAGCTTTATTTGATAATAATTCTACTTGTTTACACAGTTTTATCGTGTCTTATCAATAGTTCCATTTCGTTTTATAATCAATAATATATGTATTTATAACACGGCCCATAGCACAATGCGTGCATAAAACAAGCGGTGGTAAGGTCTGGAACGTATTCCACCACGCTGCTCCAGATCATATGAACGCTTAAATGGGTGTAGGTTAGATATCACCAGCTCCGGTAAGTTTCTTGTTTTGCCCGATATGAAAGGAAATCTAAGCTTCGCTAAGTATATATTGTGATGATATCTTTCACAACCTACTAGCAATTCACACATGATTAACTTGCAACGAGGATTGTAAGAACGGCCAACAAGCAAATGGGCCACGTAAGTTAGACATGCCGTCCCAGAAAGAGAACCAAGAACGACAGGAATGTGTCGCTGGCAGCAAGGAATTACTTAATGTGTAAGAGGATATTGGTTATAAAACAACCACAAACGTGTACCAATGTGGTTAAACAGAGGGTTACAACGCCTTTATTATCAGCAGGAGGCACTACGGCCAGGATAAATTATCTTGAACTCAAGGATAGAACTATCCCCGGGCACCTCAATAATGTACCTTAGTTATGAACGAAAGCGCTACAATCACATAAGTGGATGTCAGACCTGAGTCAGACAAATATATATCCATAACTTTATAAAAACCGTAAACGTAAAAAGTTCAAGCTCATAATTATCACACCGCTGAAAATTTATTTAAAAAATATCACGCACAACGTAGCAAGGTCATTACTTTAAAAAGAACTGCTCCATGTAACGCCGCAAGTGACTCCGGGATAATTAAGTCGCTCGATGTTTCCTGTTTCTCGCCTCGCGTTGCGTTTTACGTCCCAAGCTAAGTTCTGTTTCAATAAAGACTTAGTGAATTACGTTTACGTAATCTGTATGATAAAATATTGTACTCATAACCGCATTCAAAAGTTTGTTGTGGAATTACTTTTCATTCAATCGTGTGTTGCTGACATAACGATACAATAATACAATGCCCTTTTTCTTCATACATACATATATTATGTTTTCTTCTATAACTCAGTAAATATTAATAAAGCAAGTGAAACGCCACCTGTTGCGCAAATACCGTTGCCATTCAGAATTTCTATGTGTGTTATATTCAGATATTTTGTTTCAAGTCATACCGTTGAGGGAATTTTAGGTTATGTACAGGTATGATAAACCGCCTATGTGCGTGTGACAATTGTATGCCTGCGAATGTGAGACAGGGTCACTGACATCATAATATGACAACGGAACGTGCGGCATTTGATTACATTTACTTAATTGATTCTTGATTAAAATCTAAACTTTTATGAATAAAGAAATTACTTTAACGCGTCCAGTTCACTTTTGTGAACGTTTTAAAAACACATGGTCAAAAACCTTGGTTTAATTTCACAACTTCAAAACTCAAATTAGTGCTTATCTATTTCTTAACCTTGGCGCGTGAATTATTATATTGGTTATATCGCACATTTAATAATAATGGATATTCGCAAAATAACAAGTGATATGATTTACGTGTAAACGTATATTGTTTAATTTAAAATCTGCATACTTTGAGTACCGTAAAAAATATTAAAATCTTTTCATTTGTTCAAGAAATATCATGATAATTACAGCATTGGTTGACAGGACCGTTTGTCTAACGTCATTGCGGAATTAATAGTTGGAAAAGTCCATGCTTCACTAAGACCCCTTTAGCAGCCATCAGGCGCATGTCGAGCAGGTCTGGGACATGCACGCATCAGTATACACAACGAAAACGAAGATACCTGTCTGGTTCTCAAACTAGGTCCTACTTCTAGGGAATACTACTATCAATTCCATAATCGGCACGTTATGTAAAGTATTGAAGTTCTCAAGAAGTTTTGCTGTTAGGAGTTATCAAGTCTCGACAGGACTCCCGTTACTTCATTCTTTCGATAGCTTCCAACCGGCTGAAGCGGTTGCGCTATAACCATACCGATTCCTTGACTATAATTCCTTCTAACTTCCATCCTTACGTTGCAATACGTGGAGTTCTACTAAAACAAACTAATTGATTGAATTGGTTAAAGTGCGCGGCAAACATTGGAGTGATGCTGCAAAATCTAGTTCAGTCAACAATAATAATAAGATCTAAAATAATTCAGCGTATTGCGAGGTTGAGTTTGAAGTTATGATAATAGGACTTGACATGCTGACTTCAGTATGTTTTGGAGTTTGAAGTTATAATTGTAATCATAAAACTTTACGAACAATGTACATCACACGTTTTTAGAAATGAAAGTTCCGTTGCCGACAGTCTTACTTCGTATACATTCTTAATGTAATATTTAACTTATTACTAACAAATAGGAGATGGTACTGTACATAAGTTTGTCCGTGATATTATCAGGAAAACGCTAATTACATTATTTAAATAGACTATCACAGGAATGGTTAATTTTTTGATATATATACAAGGAAATTTATTATCTTATAAACACACTCACTAACTTACAATATATGTTAGTTTAAACATATTTCATACAGGATTTATTTCTTATGAATGCCGTTATCCTTAACTCATTTTTCTTATTTTTTCATCAATTTTTTTGTCAACTCAACTCGACGACAAATGTTTTTTTAATGCCGAAACGATTAGAAAAAATAGAAGAAAAATACGCATGCTATCCAGAGGATATTGAACTACGTGTAACATAATGCGAACTAGATATAAGATCTTTTACCGTACTCCGTTAATATGAGGTATGCCCAAAACGAATCCGTAGATTCCTACTTCGTCAGCAAATATTGCTTATGAATGTTACATGCTAACATCGACCAAATATACATGTATATCAATTTTCCATCAATTAATACTACCATCTGAATATACCACACGTGTAGCAATATATAAATAAATGTAAACAAATGTTCATGAGACGGTGACCGCTTACCTCTCTGTTCATTTGCAAGCTTAATTACGTAAAAAATGAAAGGCATCGGTCTTGGCACAATTTAATACCTTAGAAGATATAAAAAGCGACCTGTACAATGGCAAATAATACAAACATATTTTTTAACATAATAATGATGAGAAAAAAATGTAAATAGATAAAGGTAAGCAAAAGTCGGCTTATTAAAATATTATAACAAAAAATTAACACGCAGGTGTCATGGAAATACGCAACCAAGACATCAGAAACAAACAACTCAATAAAAAACATTTATGTATGACAAATATTTTTGGTGGTTGAGAAACGAGGTCAGGACCAGAAAAATCACCACTAATTAGCCTGCAGTGTTTACGTGATCATTAATATAATATAACTTAAAATAAATAAAGAAAAACGGAATTGCACAATTTATAAAATATAAAATGTTTATTTACAGCGATTACGTCCGTAGAAATTCATTTAATCCCTTTCTGTTAATACAGTAGACTGTGTGACAGGACGAAGTCGCGATAGCCGAGTAAACCTGGAGCTCCTGCCCTCTCGACTGCATTCCGCTCACACAAGTGGCAAGTTTTGAAAATAAATCTACTGTCGATTAATGACTTTTTTGTGATGCATAGGCGAGTGTAGAGATAAACAGACAAAATAAACAGTAATATGAAACATCCCAAATAATGAACAGCCAAAATAAAATACAAATATTTTTATAATATATATAAGACACTAGAATACCCTCACCTTACTATTACGATATTACAATGAACTGAACATATGTTGCAATATACTAAAACAGACCTTGCTTTCTCCGTTTAGAAATGTGTTACATAACTACACAAAGATATAAAAAGTATACTATTATAAATTAGGATGTAACTACACAACTTCTGCTAGCCAGTCAATAATGCATCTAGTCCGAGACAAATTTGCGACAGAACATCAACAGGCTACAATTTGATCAATATTTTTTATTCACTGAGCAAGTAATTGCGCAGCTGATTAAGGCTACATTGTACGCCTGAAAGCTAGCGATGTGCGGATAAAGATATTTTTATTAAAAAATACAAGACATGTACATTTGTACGCACCAATTTGAAGTAACTGTATAATATTTAAGTATTAAAAAAAGTTGAATAACATTTAAATAATTTTCGCTAAATATTGAAAAGAAATTGTAACATTTATGTAAGTTTTTTTTATTACATATTTTTTTATTCAATACCCGAATTTATTTCACTCAGTGCCCGAATAACTTTTAATTCGGCTGCAAATAATAAGTAACAAATAATCTTAAGTATACAAATATAGCTCCACAATTGTGACTTTTAATCTAAGATGCCTGTGGTACACCTTGACTCCACTATCTGTATCAAGAATGGCTCTGGCATCGAGATCTGGCGGAAAACTGAAATGGGGAAATCAGCAATGAGCCAACTTCACACGATATGGAAAGATCGGAATATATGCAAAAAGACGAAGGTGAACATTATCATTTTTCAATATGGCGCCGAGTCTTACGCCATGAAAGAAACCGATAGTAACCGTATTGAAATTTTCGAGATGTTTTACTATCGACGAATGCTACGTATCCCCTGGACCACTCACGGAACAAACGTCTGGATTCTCCACGAGTTAAAGCTCAAGAAGACATTCTCTAGCTTATATCTCCAGAGAGTATTCCAATATTTCGGACATATCGCTAAAATCTCGGCAATAACCCGGAGAAACTCATGCTAATACAGTAAATCTAGGGGTCCCCAAAGAGATGCACTGACCAGTTAGACTGAGCGATGTCATCCATTGCGCCGCTGACCGCCAAGAACAATCGGACGTTAGATGTCATCCATTGCGCCGCTGACCGCGATCTTTGGCGGTAGTTAGTGAAGGAAAAGATGGATTGGGACCATCACAATGCTTACCAACGAGCAAACTACTCAAGGAGGAGAGGAGCCATGATGGCAGTAAGGATATTTAAAACGTCATAGGTAAACGTGCCCTGTCAGGTGTCATTTTAATTTATGGGTGACGTTTAATTTTTTTTCTGTAGCGATTAAATCTCCAAATCATGACCGTCAAACTGAAGTAACAGATGGTAATGCATGGTATTTTATGTAAAAAAGCACAAATAAGAGAGAAGCTTGTTAGAAGATAATGGTAATAAATTAATTAATGTACAATAAATATTTTGTTGAATCATATGGTTTTTTTCCGAATTTCCATTTCTTTTTAGAAAGTATATATTATGTTGGCTCGATTTTTTTACATAAAATAAGTTGATGCTTGACAACAATACCACCTGATGGTAAGCGGTGTTGGAGAGCATGATGTTCAACGCACTATTTAAAATTAAAGATGGAGTAAAGATTAATACACTATCTTAACTTTTCAAACATGTTGTATTTTGAATTATTTATTAATTTCTAAATGAATAATAATAACAGCTCGCTTCAAGTTTATTATTATAACTACAGATACAGTTACTAGAATGTTTATCGGTATTACAACAACAGGCTACGTCTAGAGCAGTTCCGAAACGAGAACGCGATTTTAGAACATTATAAAACTTGCGCCAGAACAAACAACTACACTTTAGATGTTTTGCTTAGCGACTGAATGCGTTATTAATAAATGAACTAGTGTTTCTGGAACATGTTCGGAGTTCTCCTTCTCGTAGCTGTGGTTGCTGGTAAGCAGCAAGATGATCCTGCAGCAAACCAGATCGTGGATTTCAAAGAAAAAACATCGGTATGTGTTATTACTTTATTTTTTAATTACTTTATTTTTATATCACCTTTAAAAAAATATTAAGAATATTTTAAAAACCTTAATGTAATTTTTATATTAAAATTTCGAAACAGATCGGCCAATTTGTTAAACGATAGCCACCACCCTTGAATACCTATAATATTAACGGTATCACCCATCCGTTGCCAGCTGTGAATAAAATTACGAAATTGATACTTGACAAAGATAAATGTCCTAAATAAACGTAACCCGCATTATTAGTCGATGAGCATTTTAACTATAGGTAATAAACCAATAACAAAATGTGTTATAATAACCATTTTTGATTTAATAATTCATTCAAATTGCACCCATGGCATAACAGTTGAAAAAAAGCGAAGAATAAGTATCTCATAAAGAGAAGCTTCTTTGGAAACTTTTGAAAAGTTGCACTTTCCAGCCCTTGACTGAGTTGCAATACGTTTGCATCGTCAGATATTATTTCCTGAAATATTATGACAGAGAATCTGCTCGATATTTTTACCATATTTTTATGCTTCGCGACGATACATAAACTTAATACGAATTGAAAATACAACGGCTGGACCCTACCTCGATAACGTCCCGGTGCAGAACTAGGCAGACTTCCTTGTAACCGAGGGGGGCTAGATCGTACTTAACTACGCTGCTTCAGTAATTGATGAAGGTGTTAATGGCCAACCTATCTATCAGAAATATTTTATGCCCCCTGAAGGCATCCAACCTAATATTTTAACGACAGCTACATACAAATTACTACCATAATAGACGTGTCTTTCGAAAGATGGAAGCTTTTAGGAAATTTTGTGACTAGCGGTCACCCATGCCATTTAGTCGATCACGAGTCATCGGACCATAAGGACGTACGAGAACCAATTCAATTTTTTAAATTAAATTCTAACAGTAGTCTAATTCAAACTACTGTAGTTTCAAAACTATTGGAGATATTAATATTTGTTTATGGCGAGCAAGACGCCCATGAACGTTCTTAACATCAAATGCATCATATCTCCAAGATGCAACCAAAGAACCCGTTTATATCGGCTCTCCGATACCGCAACCAAACGTCTAAAAATATTTCACGGTTAATTATAGAAGAAGAATGCTAGCCTGCCAAGCAACATGGGTGGTATGCCTGGTAACCTAGTACTAGAGACAGATCGGTCCAGAGTCCCTCGTCTGTTGGTTACCAGGCTGCAGCACGAGCATTTGCACGTGTACCTCATATATGAATGAAGTACTTTTCTCCACAAATTGCATTCCATATTTAATAAATTTAGAGAAAAAATCAATAACAAATGTGAACGGACTGATGTCTGTTTTTACTACTGTCAATACCAATCATAATACGAAATAAACCTCATTAATATAAAAATAAAATAAAAATATTTATACACAAGACTCCAGAACCATTATTTCGACTGAAAAACATTATGATAACATCAATTACGTACCTTATTTTTATATGACTTTCATAACGGATCAGATATAGTATGTACATCAAAATAGACCTATTACTTTGCCTCCGAGCTCTTTATATTATACATAAATTATAAAAATTTGTAGTTATAAAGATTACATTACACTGAACCCATTTATCTCTCAAAATATATGTTTAATATATGAAACCAGTTCAGGCAGTTGTGATCAGCTTCTCGACTATTCACATTAAAAACTAAGTCAACGTACACAAAACTAGTTTATATTCATGCAAGGTTTCATCTTGAAAAAAACGTAGTATACTCATCGCTACAGAACAAAGATAAGATAATACGGCTTATATTTTACACAATAATTATTTACAAAGTAATTTAGTAAATCTATCTATTCTCTGTTTTATAATTTCTACAGGAATCATCGATACGGCCTATTACCTTAATTTAACTACTTAAGTGTCACTAAATAAGTGTTCAAATTAGCGTAATTAATCTATTAATACGGTCCAGTGTAATACTACCATAATCCATGCAATCGAAGCAAATGACTAAAAATATTATTTATTTTTTATTATATTAATTGAAACAATTTACCGATTGGCAAAGGTGATACAGTAGTTTGCGTGTTAAATGCATGTTGCGTAAGATTTTCGGTTGCAATGTCGGACAGTCGGTAATGAGCGTGTCCCCTGCTTTCATTTAAATGACAACACTTTTTACGGCGGTGAGCAGATGGTTGTCTGCTCATTTGTCAGTTATTTACATGATATTATAACATTGTCTATTTGCAAGATTACTTATAGTTAAAACTAATAAATAAAAATGTCTTGATACGTTCATGTAATTTTTATCTATATATATATATACTACTGCTACAATAATTTAAAATCCATTATTATCAAAAACGCTTCGAGAAGGCCATATCACATTCAGTAAGTTTCCAAATATCGTCACGGTATTCTGCGCGGTGAAATTGTAGTTACTTAACACTTCGGAATTTATGTCATGAATCATGAATCATCGAACTAGTAAAGGCAAAATAAAAGTTTAATTACGACTAGATTACTAAATTTATGTAAATGAAACGAAATATTATGTATTTTAATACTTCCCTTGTGGTTTAACAAATATTTGAATTTTAATATGACGGAAATGTAAGCGTGACATAATAAGAGTACCGTCATTGCATTAATAAGGACAGCTTTTATTTCATTTTATATCTAAAATATGTTTGGAATAACTATTTTTTACTTAAGTGACACCCTCTATATATGCATGGTTTACATAAAATATTTTTAAAAAGTCATTTGTTTGATAATGACACGTGATATTCCAAAAAAATTACGTACGTGTTCCAAAACGGATAAAAGAAAGAAAGAAATATTTATTTGCATATTAGTACTACAACAATCTGTATATATATAAGTAACAGAAAAAAAAACGAAGTACATAAACTAAAACTAATACTGCTGTAGAACTATATACAAAAAGGTCTGTTCTCAGAATATAGCTACTAGACTACTAGCAGCACTGGTTTTCAGCACAAACCTTTGAGGCACTAGGTCGGCCTGATGCATCTACACAACATTTATTAAAATAAAAATAAAAAGTAAGGAAATAACAGATAAAAAAAACATTAATTCTAAATGAACATTCAAACATCATACTAAATGAACATGAACACAACCAAGAGCAGAAAGAAAATACAAGAAATCCAATCTGAGGACTACACATATATTGCAATACGCTTAATTATTATATTATTCAATCATACACAGTATAATTTAATTAGACAATATAATTAACGCTGTTACTGTGATGCGTACCTACAGGTTCATAATATCGTACTTATTGTATTTATCTTGCCACTTTTCGCAGCCACCTACCCCTACAAAGAATTAAAAACATTGTTGGACCGGGTTCTTACGGTTTACCAACTAAATACCAGCTGTATTCTATTCTCATATAAGAAATCGGGTATCATAGGATAGCTGTTGGATTGTATACGCATCTTTCAATACAGACATGAAGGGTAGTATCCTTATAAAGAGTTGTATCAAGATTCAAGCAAACTTACAATTTTCTTCGAAGGATTTTGGAGTTATCAAAATTTTCCATAAGGCATTGTCTCTTAATCCTTAATTCTGCCTAAAAACTTGTGAACAATGTCAAATAACATTGTAATTTTATTGTTTCAAGAGATTTATTTGATTTGCGGGGTCTAAAAGTTTTAGTTAAAACTATGTATTTTGGATCAAAATCTACCGTAACATTTATTACTTTATGTTAGTGCCACTAGTAGGATTTTTACATGACACATTTTGTAAATGATATAAATAAGTAATAAAATTTTCCAGGGTCCAATTGGCGCGATGACCACCAGCGCAGGCGCGCCTATTGAGTATAAAGACGCAAGAAATACTTTAAATTCCAACTTAATTTTCAATGAATATTTCATGGACTCTCTCACTCATCTCGTCCGCGAAAGAATTGCTGAACGTTTGGTACATGCGAAGGCTGGTGGAGCTTTTGGTTACTTTGAAACCACGCATGATATATCGCATATTTGTAAAGCCGAATTATTTAAAGGGATTGGAAAGAAAACCCCAGTTGCTGCTAGATTCTCACCAGTAGTAGTCGAACGAGGTGGTATAGATACATCGAGGGATGCCAGGGGGTTTGCTGTAAAATTTTACACCACGGAAGGTAACTTTGATATTGTTGGATTTAATACTCCGATGTATGTATACAAAGATCCCTTACTTTTTACGACCTTCGTGAGAAGCCAGAAGCGAAATCCAGCAACTAATTTGATCGATGGAAATATGTTGTGGGACTTTTTAACGCTGCAACCAGAAAGTCTTCACATGTTTTTATTGGTCTTTGGAGATCGTGGGATACCTGACGGCTATCGTCATATGCCAGGCTTTGGAATTCACACATATGAAGTTTATAATGACCATGGTGAAAAAAAATTCGTTAGGTTCCATTTCTATCCTGATGCTGGTATTAAGAATTTAAGATCTAAGGAAGCTCGTAAGATTGCAGGAGTTGATCCCGATTATGCTACTAGAGATTTATATCGAGCTATTGGAAATGGTGAATTTCCCAGCTGGCAAGTCAGTATTCAAATTTTGTCTCTCGAAGACGTAAAACATGCTGGATTTGATGTCTTCGATGTTACTAAGGTATTGCCTCTAGACAGATATCCTTTACATCCTGTAGGTCGATTAGTTTTGAACAAGAATCCTACAAACTATTTTGCTGAAATCGAACAACTAGCTTTTAGCCCCGCTAACCTGGTTCCTGGTATACTAGGCGGACCCGACAAAGTTTTTGAAGCACGACGTTTAGCCTACAGAGACGCTCAGTACTATCGTCTTGGAGCAAACTTTAATAGAATACCCGTGAACTGTCCCATCCAAAGTCATGCTCTTGCATACAACCGAGATGGCGTACCACCGGTTAAAGATAATGGTAAAGACATACCAAACTATTACCCCAATTCATTCAATGGTCCTGTTGCTTACCTCGAAAAAAATCGTCCGTCTCTAATAGATATTTACCAAGATGAACCTAACAACTTTGACCAGGCGAGCAGTTTGTACTCAAACGAAATGACTCCTGAGGAACGAAGTAGATTAGTTGAGAACATTCTTTACAGTTTGGGTCCAGTTACAGATTTTCTCAAAGAGCGTGCAGTTAAGTTCTTCAAAATAGTTCATCCCGATCTTGGTAACAGAGTAGCTGCCGGGCTGGCGGCAAATAAAACAAATTATTATTGGGATATTTAAAGTGTATGTAAAACTATGTGTTCCAACGATGTACATATTTAGTACTTCTTTTCGGCTTCCGTGAAGTTGAAATTTACTTTTGTATTTATTATTTCATTACTTAGTTTTTAAATTATTTTTTTCCACGCTATTTACTTACTTATAGTTATAGTTGTTACAGTTTTAGTATGAAAAATTATATCAGTGTCTTTGTACTTTTCATCGACCTGACCTTGAACTCGTTTAAGTTGAATTACATTTAATAGTGTTTTATTTTAGCAATATTGCCATAGTTTGCATAATATAATTTTTGGAATGTGTGTGTTGAAATCGAAAATAAAGTGTGTATCATATCTTTACAAATAGACCTAAATATAAATCCTTTATAAACTGTTAATTATATTGTTATTTGTCTTCGCGTTCGGTAAGTTAAAATTAGCAGTGACAGAACGTCAATACTCCGCACGGGGGCCTATAGTTCGAATTTTGTACGTTTCTCTAATTGTAGAAGATTATGTCCATATTACAATATAACCATCATTTAATTATTATATCGTGAAGGAAAAACTCACTGACAATTATTTATAATATTCTGCAATATTTGTGAAATCTTCAATAACAAACTTGGTAAAAATTTCTGTACTTGGGCAACGTGGTTTCACTATGTCCTTTGCACCTACATATTGTGAGAGAAAACCCAACACATGGAGTACAGCTGTCATAAACATGTATATTAAGTTTCATTACAACCTTCACCTACTGGATTTTGATAGAGTCATTTAACGGAGACGTCTAAACAGGTCGTGCGAAGTTGGACGCTGTCCCGGAGTTCGGCGTTTGAGGTGTTAAGTTTTTTTTTACAAATAATAAGTGCATGCTTAATAGCATTTGCACCCGATGGTAAGTGGTGATGATGTCTAAGATATTGAAGGCACTAACTCACATAAACCTTTTATATTGACTCTCCTCTTGAAGAGATTATTTAATAATTAAATAAAAAAGATTAGTAATAAAGATTACTTAGATCGTTAAATTATACGCAACATCCAAACTACAATTATCTATTTTATCTAGTTTTTATACTGAATTAACGCAACGACCGTGTTACCTGTGTAGTGTTTTATCGATATCAAACGCGATGGACCAGGAACAAGTACCTAATATTTTTTTATCACCACAGCGAAATTAAAAACCCACTACGAAAAGTCATTGTAGCTATGTAGATTTTTTACTAAATACAATCAAACCCGATTGCTTTGAGCAAATTGATGCAATACTGTTACTTACAAATGTTCTTTTTGCTTTTGTTAGCTAATAACAATGAGGCACGTACGTAACACTTTCACATTTTTATTATTTGCAAAGAACTACGGCAAATTTAGATGTCGCAATATCATTTTTAGAATTATAATATTGAATGATACAACATAATATGGAAATAAATAATCTGTATTAATATTATAAGGAGAAAGTGCAAACCTTGTGAGTTTTGTGTGTATGCAGAGGGTGAATTCGAGAATCGCGGTAGCTATTTGAAAAATTCTTTTACCGTTTGTAAGGTACAGTATTCTAAACGGACATAGGCTAAATATATATATAAAATTGTTTAAACCGAATTATTCGCTGGTGCCGCTAGCTGCTTTTATAAAGAGAGAGTGCGAATTTGTGACTCTGTATATATGCGAAAATTAATCTCCGGAATGACGGCACATGTCTAAAAAATTATTTTACTATTTTGAAGGTACGAATATATTATTATATTGGACATAGGCTATATGTATATCATGTATATGAATTAACAGCGCCTACTTTAATTGCAGTCCTTCATATGTTAACCTGTAATATTTCCGTTACAATTTATTTTTAGGTGATATTAGTATTTAGTGGGAAAATCTAAACATCCAAAGCTCAGAGATAAGACTCCACACGTTCTCGAATCCAAATCAACCTTAATTGCTCGCGAGACAGCTAACTGTGCAACAGACAAAATTATGGCGATCGGTCCTTCCCGTTAAAGTTCCCGGGCCCAGTACAGTCCCAGGTATACTTTTTTTACCTTCCTGATAAGCTACCGTCCTCCTTCTAGAATCAATCGTAAAATGTTTTTGTTTTGGGTTGCAGTGTCACAGAGCTGTGTTATTGGGTCGCATTCTTTCAATTCACTGGCGACATGTCAGAGATTAATTAAGTGTGAGGACGTGCATGCACGGCATGTGCGACGATGATCCCTTATTATCGGCTGTCCCGTTCACTCGTGTGTCGGTTATAAACATAAAAACCAGTTAATTCCCCGATGGTGATGTACCCGGTTGATGTTAGTATCTACGCGATAACCTCTTAAGTTATTATTCCATAAATAGAACGTAGACTTTCATTTATAATTGCTATGAAAATATGTCCGTGATACCCGAATCTGTGTGATTATCACTACGGCCTAACTCTACAACACTCGCGAGGGATTATAAATCATATCCGAGTATGATTTATGACTACTTTCGTCTGCATCGTTCGTGTGATGAGACGAGGTTCCCTTAGAGGGAGCGGCTCTTTGTGGCAATTTGATTGATGTTCAGCCCTATCTCTCGGTTGCCTAATATTATCCTGTAATATCGATTACTGGTATTATCCCTTATAAACTTACGCCTGGTAATGTTTTTTTGAAGGTGTCAACATATATTTATCTATCTTACTTGAATAAAAACTTTTTATCCGATTGTTATAGTTCAACTCGCATTGAGAACTTTGGTGACAAGGTTTGAAAATGGTAACAAAATTAACATATCAATTAATTTTATTTTTTTATATCATGCTATCTATTCCGGTGTAATTATAGACGTGGCTGTTCCTGGTAATTTGTTATGCAGGCAAAGTGAGAAGACTTCTAAAGCCCCCGTTACCCAGAGAAATACCGACCTATAATATTTTTGATTTATATTTAAAACTAAACAGGTATATTTCTAAAACAGTTTATAAGATAGACATGCTATTTGTCTTGTACAAATTTATATTTTACGCACACAAACGTTAATAATTTTCAGTCTTGCATAAACAACCTGTAACTAATCAATATATTTTTATTGATAAATATATATTATAGTACTGTGTAGTTCTATTTGGGGTCCGGGGACGAGACAATCACAATTTAGTATCTAGCGCGCGAATCTCTTTGCGCGAACTGCCCGGGGGTTCCGGTCCCTCACTACCGCTCTTTTTCTGTAGCGTTCAAACGGGGAACTAACTACAGATTTACCAGCCATCGTATTATAGAAAGTACTACGCTATAGCTATATTATCATATAATAGATCCGACGATTGGAATAGATAATTACTAAGTACCTACTGTACCCACCTTGATGCTTATAACTTTTAGTTCTAAACTATTAGTTCAGAAGGCGTACAGTATGCCGTCATGTAAATTTATGCTAATCTGTATGTATACCGAGAGTTCATTAATGAAACCCTGGCTCGAATCATGTAGGTGTAAATAATAGGTAGGTTAAAATTTTAACGAATTTCGGTTAATATTTAATATGACAAATACGTCATTCTTCTGTATAGACAGCCAAGTAACAAGAACAAACGAGTAGACCACCCTAAAGTTAGTGGACAAATGTATTTATCTTTTTTCTTATATTTTTTTAATTTCTTTATTAATTAACATATTCAAATTGAATAGTTAAAATTATAAATAAAAACTAGAGGACATATTTTTACAACGGTACTACTCATTTTTTTAAGAAATTCGTAGGAATAGAAATAATAATATAATTTTATTATATAACACTCACTGATATCCTTCTTGCACAATAACTTCAATTTTTTGTACTTATTTCAATTTGTTTCAAATAATTGACATACAATGTAAAAACTATTTTATAAATATGTAATTTATTTTAGTGTATTTATAATAAGTATATTTAAAACGTTCGCTTGTGATGGCACAGTAGGATTAAAAGCCTTATATGAAAACATCTATTTTTATGTGACTGTGACCATCTTTGAAATGCCAAATCTATACTAATGTGATATGAGAGTGCGAATTGTAGGTGTTTGAGCATATGCGCAGGGTAACCCCCGGAATCACGGAACCTGTTTAAAAATTCTTTAACCATTTCAATGTTAAATTATTCCGGATAGTTATAGACTATATATAATGTATAAAGAAATGATTAGTCACCGCGAAACGAAGTCCGGTAATGTTAAATAAATCTACATGTATACACTACCTCAAAGAAATCAATTATATTTCGACCATCACAAATTTTTTGTCACTCTCAAGCATTGAGATGAAACGCCTTGCGAGTAATAATGTGGCATAGTTGGCCCAATACCCTACTTAGCGAAACACAAAATTGCCTAATATAAAATGCCTCACAGCAAAACTAAAACGTACGAAGGCAATTCTCAGATAGATGCTTCTAAAACTCATCCACCTACCTAATCGCAAAGATTATTACACACCTTTAACAATACAGAGATATATAAGCGACGTCTTAATAGTGCCAAAATTACATTAAGTTTAATTTAAACGTGGGAAGTGGCACTTACGTGACTCAATTGCTCTTGCCGTTTCGCATTCGAAATAAAATTATGCACTTGATAAAAAATACTTGGGAAAAATATTAAATTTAGCTTTAAGTTTATAAACTAATAAACTGAAACTTAATAAACTTAATAAACTGTTATATAGCATCGGAGGTGTAATGAGATCCTTGCAACCTTAAATTCAAGGTGGTACTGAAGCTCACTGCTGTTTCTTTACGTTTCGTTTTTTGTTTCAATTACTTCTAATAATAATTATAATAAGACTTTATTTCAGGTAAACACCCATATAATATATCAAAAGTAAATCATCTTAGGATTCTGTTATGATCTTGTCGTCGTAATACACAGTCCTAATATGAGGTGCAGTTTAACACAGATTCCCCGAGAGAGAAATCAACATTCATAGCACTGGCCAATCACTGATTCAAACTCAAACATACTTTTATGTATTTGTAAACCATAGAAACGAATTTAGCATGTATTAGGCTGATGACTCGTGAGCCTCATTAGTGCACCTGGAGCAACGCCAACATTTAATATTACGATTCACGCAGAACCGTCTCCGAAGGTACTTGGAGGACATTAATGAAAAATTTCAAGTCCTTATTTAACAACTTTAAACAACTGGAGGTTATCTATTCGTATCTATTCGTCGTTCGTTTCAAAACGTTGGCTTCAACCCATTAATAGCTGACTGTAGGGCAAGGGCGACCCCAGTCCTTGTACATACCTTTAATTGGAGAGGATTAGAATGTACTCTATCATGCGGCTCCAGTGCGAATTGGTCATTAACCAAACTGAAAGTCGGGATTTAACGGCATCTGAAAACTTCCGATTCTAGCCCCAATGTTCGTAAAAACCGAGGCATAAAGTGATAAGGCAAGACTCAACAGCAACAATCGAAAAACTCGCAAGCAGGTTATGGAAGTATATTAGAAAAATACTGAACAAATTTTATTTACAAGAAATATGTATTACAATTACAGTTAATTTTATTTAAATCACAACTCTTGCTTAAGCTCCTGGATAAGCTTTTTCAATCTTCTTATCATTCCATCCCCCACAGATAACCTAAAACATTTGAAAACAGAGAAACATATACGAGGCCCGTACATTTATATAACAAACATTCCGCCATTAACACTGTACACAAGATTCCCTTTCGTAATATACGCCAGTGCAACATTCCAACGCTCTCTCTAACAGATATTGGTGTGAATACCAGCCTTTTTGTCGGAAACTTTGTATTAACATCCGACTGATACATAATCCAATATCGAATTTACATGTATTCCTTATTACATTTTCCTCCACCCCATAGCTCAGTGGGTAGTGACCCTATCTGCCGAGCGAGAGGGTCCCAGATTCGATTCCCGACCGAGGTAGACATTTATGTGACAGATCAATGTTTGTTCTCGGATCATGGGTGTTAGTTATGTCATATTCGTATACGTCAACGCTATGCCATAAGGGGATACCTAGGGCGGGGGTGTGAGTGAGTGAACGTTTGTTTATTTTCCAATAAAATGAAGTGGAAAGGCAGAGAAGCGTTCTAAGTGTTCTCAATTACGAGAATAAACTCATGGCTCTGGCACAAGGGTCTGACAATGATACGAAGTCTCTTATTTCGATATTGCCATATAAGGTATTGTTTAAGCCGCTTATGTTTTATTACTATTTATGTACGTATTCAAAATTATGTCTAGCTTCCGTGAAGGAAAACATCGTAAAAAGCTGCATACAAAAATAGTGGTACAAATTTCTTACATTCTCTTTTTTAAATTCACTTCAAAAAAAATATCCCGAAACATACATCAAACAGTAAAGTCCATATCAAAAATTGTTCAAAGCGATTTTTTAACCATCCACAAAGCGACATTCTGGAAGAAACTAGGTGACGTTTGACGATGGAGTGTCTCTAGGGGGCCGTATCACTGGACCTCGATAAATTGAGTCTTTTGTGGAGATACTGATGGTGTTTTTATTTTCACATAATATGGAAAACCATCTTCTTAAAATGACCGTCAACTTCGACCAAAACAGTCTCTGGTGAGATGTGATGTTTTTAATTTCAAATTGTAATTCACACCGCGTCAAATTGAAACCACATTCTAAAGCCGACCTTACTTGAATGTGGTTAACCTCGTATCAAAAAAAAACTTTAGTAATATTATTTTGAAATTTACAATCTCCTAATCACAAAAATATCATTACATATTTCTAAATAAAGTCTTAGTTTTTATGTGGTTTTAACCAATAAGTAGAATAATTCACGTAGAAGGTTTAAGTGTGTGGAGGGTTAAACCTAAAAAACTTATATAGGGCCTGATAAAAACTATAAAAAACTTTTTTAGGGTACATTGCTACATACGAACTTGGATCGCGTTTGTCACTAATAAAATTCAGATCTTCGTGATATTCATTGTCGTTTGACTTAACTATCATGGTTTTATACCTCATCGCAAGCTTAAGCTCCGCACGAAGTGACAATGAGTGAGCTAATTTATCCTGACACTATACCAATGATATCTCGAACGTCAAACTCCCAAACATTTTCAAATAACAAGGAACTAGGGATGACGGAATACGACATAAGATAGCACGACAACGCCATCAATGTCCTGAAAGCATAGTGTAGAAGAATAATAGAGCTGTGCCATAAAATAGGCGATAAGACCTTCTTAAAGAATCACCGTGCACTCTTTGACACTCTGACCCAAGTTATTTTTGAGGATGTGCACATTTCACATTGCACGCAGGCTTGATGACTTTGACCCAGACTTAGACAGGGAATTAAGGCGAAGTACCTCCATCCATCAGTATTTTCTTACGTTAATAGACAACACATGAGGACAGGCCACTCGAAGACAAGTGCAAACCATAGACGCCGTGGGAATCAAAGCCGTCAGCAACGTGCTGACGGGCTTCTACCAGAAAATTATTCGCTTTCTAACACTGCAGTCCGAACACACTAAAATGAGTGTATGTTCACAAGACCCAGTATTACCACCAGGCAATGCTATAAAGCGTTTAGGTTCCATTAGCGCTTGCTAGTCGCACAGCAAGACGAATGTCTCTGTTAGAGCATTCCATCGCTACACACTTAACTTGGCGCGGCCACAATGGTTGCGGAATGTCCGATATTACATTGCCGGTGCACTGTTCCGCCCATTTATCTACATCGATAGAATTATGTGTTTGTATCTTTATTTATGTGCAACAATATATTTTGTTTATAAAAACTAAGCAAATGCCTGTAGAATAATCCTAAGTGTCTTAGATAGTCTTTACTATAAACACGCATCGTGGGTGTTGCATACTTTCATTAAATGACTTTGAATTCTATTTGGGTACAATTTGTGGGTTATTATATTTTCGACGCAAGAATAGCGCTCACCGTTCGCGCTCTCTGCCCGCATTGGCGAGGGCTTACTGAGAAATAGCGAATCCCTTCAAACGTATCCCTTTTCGTCATTTACTTAGTACTGCTATATTTATAAACACCCATCGATTACCTTGTTGTCCTTCATCCCTTTAATCTCTTGCTCTTGCGATCCGTTTCCGTATATAGGAATAAAAGTTTCTTTGTTTCTTTCAAATCAAAAAAGACTGGCGAGGGATAGTTCTGTACTGTAAATGTATCCAGGAATATTTTCGATCAGTTGCAAAAATTTCACACTTTCATATAAGTTTCCCCGTAAAATATAAGTGAGGAAGGATATTCGAAAAATCTCAAGCTCGATTTTTTTTTAATTACATGTAGAATCAAAATAGACAAAATAGACAATCATTGGATTAAAGGTAGGTTAAATTAAACCTTAACAATAACAACATCAAACATGCGTGCCTAAATGAACCCTTAGTAAAATATCTGCATATTTTCAATTCCCATAATAAATCAAATTTCCCCAAAAATGCTGGTCACAGTGTCCTAACTATTTATTTCCGAATTAAGATTATGATATGTATATAAAGTGCAGCTCTTACAAAAATTTACTACATCAGGACAAATGCCTGTGTTGAAGCATTTCATCATTAAACACTTCGCTGCGCAGAAACTGTACTTGCGGAATGTCCGATATTGTCTATTGTCTATTGTCGCTGATCTGTAACTGTTTTTCAGATTGTAATACTAGAAGAAGTTTCCTCACAGTATTTTACCTTCATATAGTCAGCGTAAGATATATTTACAAGTCAGTTTATACGGAGTGTTACACGCATTCCCTGGTCTCTAAGAGCGCTCGCGAATACCCGTTAATGGTCAGAGCATAGTTTTACTCACAGTATGATTATTTACTTTTAACCGATCCCAGAAAATAAGGTTATACGTTTGATCGGTATTTTTTTCTCAACAATTTTTACAAGATTTGTAAGCTAATTTGTTAATTCTTTATCACTTAGCGACAGGCGAGTGGTGGTGTTTATGCTGAAAATCTAACGAGGAACTCGGAAGACAAAAATTCATATGGTTGGAGCCGAAAGATTTGTTAACATATTTTATAATGTATGACAACTTTGCTATAATGACGCACCGTCCAAGCAATGTCGAATTTTTACTAATTATATAAACTAATTTCTGACAACAATTATATCTCTTCCAACCGATCGATATTACACAAATATCGTGTCACCATTAACACCAACAGCAGCGTGTTCAAGAGGGGCAGCACTGGCGAGTGTGACCTACTTCGGTAGTAAAAAACACAAATGGAACGTCTTCGCCGCGGCTGGGGGACTACTCCATCGCTTATGGCATTGTTAATTTATGTAACCCTTTTTAGATCTACTTTATCTCGGCCTCGGTGTAAAGCACCTTATTAACAGCTGATCATTAGTTTGACCTGTGTATACTGGAACGCAATCTTGTTATTAAACCACATACTTGTAATAATTGGTGGTATATGAATCACAAAGGCTGCTTTTAAACTACCTATTGATTGCTAAAGTTTAAAATCAGTTTAAAGTTGGAATGGAACTTTTAAAATCGGGATTTAATTATTTTTTATGTGTATAAAACAAGTCAATGCTTGACAACAATCCCACATGATGGGAAGTGGTGATGAAATGTAAGTTTTAAAATCGGGAACACTAGAACACCATTTTCACCTACCATTAGAGATGTAAAGTTATATGACAAAAACCCAACTTTTTTATGGGTTCATACTTGTATAGTAAAATAACTGTACCATTCTTTTGTATTAATTGTTATTTGTACTCTATTTTAACAAAACTGGGAGTGACTACAGTTTAACCACTATTGATTCTTTTGAAATCGTTACATTAGACCTCCTGATTAGGGTTAGATCAGAACTTATCCGCATCCCCCCCGAGGGCTGCCACCTGGTCGTGGTGGGGGGCTTGCGTATCCTAATGATCCCCGAGACTATACGGCAGAGTCTCGACTCATACCGGAAGTCGAAGGGTGAAGGATCAGACTAAGAGCAGCCCAGGAGTATGTTTCTCCGGGTGTCCCTCTGTTAAGCAGAGGGCACTCCGGTCAAAAACGCGGTGTGTGTTTCGGGCCCGAAAGAGTCCGAAATAGGGCAGTAGAGCGCTCTTGGTGCCCGAGAGCGCTCTAGGCGAAGGCGGCCCGCATAGGCGGGCCAACCGTCGGGGCGTCACGGTTGAATGCGTCAGCGATCCAGTGGCGCCCCATCAAGACGATGAGGCCCCGCAGGGTTTTAGTGGGTATTCTGCCACGTAGAGGACGTGCCAGGGAGTCCCACATACCCGCCGCCTCACCGCGGCGTGATGCGTAAATGCATTTCCCAGCGTTAAAAAAAAAGGAGTTATCCGCAAGCTCGGTACTTTTCGCACAGTAATTGGTATCCGGCTTTACTATTGATTACTACCATTCCCCTTAAAATTACCCACTGTCTTAATTGTAACACTTGTAAGATTCCTCACTTTTTTATTGCTTTAAATCATAAAATTAGATTTAATTTCTTTCGATTCAACCTTGTTATCAAGACTGTACTACTTTAGAATGTCAAACGCGAGATGTTCATTGTTCAATAATTTCAAATAATTAATGACTATGACCTAAATATTACAGCTTATTCTCAATTGCAATTAGTTCCCATTTTAGCCGCCGCTAGATGAAGTGCTACCCTTTATAAAATTATATTTGATTATCAAATTTGTTTATGACAAAATTTAAACTCCGTTTAATGGAATATATTAATTATAAATTTTGAGTTTATTTGGTATAAGTGTATACACCGTAGCTTCTATGTGATCAAGAGCGGCTCTATGCAAAAAATCTACGCAAAAATTAATCTTAAAATATCATTTTTCCTTTAGATATTTTCAGACCTATTATTTCTTATAGAAATAAAAACACATATAATTATAATATGTACTATTATTTATGTCGGTGTGAATACGAAGAAATAACAAGTTCATCTTAAAATAGGAAAACTCAGAACTAAGAAATATTAAAATATTGAATATAGTTTACCTCTGTAGTCGTGGTCACAAGCCGCGGCCGTTCATGTTTACAGCTGTATTTGCGGGAAAATGGGAAATTCCGTTGGCTTTTCAAGCAAATTATGTTGTAACATTAAAATAACCAGAATGAGTTATTCTGAATTCAATGCTATTTGCGAGAGCGATACACGAAAACAATAGCTATGATAATATTGCGAGTTTTTCGGTTATGCTGAACAGTATGTCGTCAGTCATGATACATACGGTCCACAGTAGCGCTTCACTTACTTTTCTATTACGTATTTCACGCTATTTTCATTTACGTTCCATGCATTTCTCGGTTTCGTTTCGAGTATTTCTCGGTGGCACTTCGACTATTTCTCGGTCGCACTTCGACTATTTCTTGGTCGCTCGTGGTGTCACTCGAGCACGCTTCGTGTTCACTTATGATAAAAAAGACTATAAACATGGTACTCACTAGCATTGAGCGGTACGGCGGGCGCGCGCGCGTGGTACGTCGCGCCGCCCGCGTACGCTGCGTGCCGGTAGCCCGCCAGAGCGCCGCGCTCGCGCCCTACCCCCAGCGCATCGCACTTGGACTTCACTTTCAACGCCACCGCGGGTCTTTCTGCTGCTGAAACAACGACATTATATTAAGTGAAGCTCTATACATATAACAAGCTAAATGCAAAAGACGTTTAAAGAAAATAGGAAACAGAAAAAAAGTACTTTCATAACAGATATGTATTTTATAAAAATAGCCAGCGTTGGACCACAGGTCACCGGAGCCCATATGCAACCAAGTAAAACAAAGAAATTATGTACCGACGCTTGGATTAATCGTCATTAATAATAATTTATTCGTTTAGGTATTATAAAAACACTTATGCGTGTAATTTTCTGCTTCTATTACTTCGAAAATGTGCTTTAGGATGGAGAAGAAGAAACGGTAAAAATAACTCCTCATCACATCTTTTAAAACAACACAAGGCAAGTTAAAGTATAAGTTTTATAAGGTTTCGGCACTGTTATTTTCAGGCAATATATTCATCTATGTCATAATATACTTACCTACCGGTTATGCTTTAACGCGTCGCTTAGAAGTCCCAATAGGTAAATTACGTATCGGCTTTGGAGCCGTATTGTAAAAATGATCTCCAAGCCCCATAAAATAACGCCTTTTGAAAGCGATATTAAGACGTAACCAAACTAACCTAATGCGAATCCACACAAGAACAACGTGGTGTAGTGAGTTCTAAGCGTCCTAAATATCACAACTGTCACTCTAAATATGTCTACTATTATTATTATTCTGACTATCGTGTGGACCTGTAAGTGCAGATCCAGGACTGTTTTCATGATGTCTGTATTTTTTATGTATGACTTTGTGTGGCGGACGGTGGTGAGTCTTGACGAAATAAATAAACTGAATGTGCTTACGTCACGCAACAAGTAATAATGTAATTAGTTGTTGCACCTAAGTCGTTGTTGATATAACAACAGTGCTTATTGTAACAAATTCAAATCCTACAGCAACAGCAAACAGTACATCGACAAGATTGGCGGCGCGACAAATAATAATCTATTATTTTTGTGACCATTGTCTTGCCTGACATCAATGCCCGTCGTGCCATCAGGAATGGTGCTGGCCAATTTGTGCATGTTTAAATTGATGTGCATATTTTGCCGTATTTTTAATGAATACTTTTTTCACTGGCATTCAATTGTTAAAGTATTTTTCGCTCAATTGAGTTATTTATAAACGAAAATACACTAATATGCTAGTATGAGTATGGTTTCATGTCACGCTCAGTACAGACATTCACAATAAGCATTTCAATGATAGTCGAAACTTTAGGGAAGTTAAGTCTATCGACTGGAAAACAAAGTCGTTCATCAATAAGCCGAGTGAGAGATATGATGAAATAACGCAACCTTTATATTAGAGAACAATCGAGCTAGATATCAAAGTTGATTAAGCAATATATGTTTGACGACTGGTTAATTAATAAAGGAGGTATTTACAATCGAACTAATGCAACGTTGAAAAGGATGTCCTAATCTGTGTCATTCGTTCGATTCAGGTGGGAAGCAAATAAAAAAACTGAAGCTAAGCCAAAAGCTCCGGCCGGCGGCTCAGTGAAAATTTTACTGCCAAATAAAATTGTTCGAAAGGGAATTACAAGTTTAACGGTGAACAATCCTGTCTACTTCACCTGTTGCCGCGACCGTCTCCGTTCATATGCGCCTTTAAATGTTCTCATATTCACACACTACTAGGGATCCCTGTGTTGCGGATGAAGTGGACGTGGACATGATGCGTGATAAACACAACATTTATTAAATGTTTGCTTTGACGCTAATCGAACCCAGGACCTCTTGCTCGGGCTCCACTGGGCCACAAAATTATCATTGCCTAAGAAATATTTAGTTGAAATCTGCACCTCCTATGTCAACGATATCATAGAGTCTTCGTATAAATCCTTAGGATGTATCTTGATCATAACTTTCGAACGACATGAGCGATCGAGGTCATATTCACACAATATATTTATTTTATCTACATCATAGTCCATAGCTATAATAGGTACCGATATTGGCACTGTGTAGGTAATTAATTCTACATTTCCAAACTTAAAGGTTTCCTATTCAAATATGATGTAGGATAACCTGCGCAGGATCATCTAATAGTACGAGTATAAGTATATATGACACACACACACACACCTTATTCATCAAGATTGTCTAACATTAACTTATGATAAGTAAAAAATATAGCTGCCCCAGCTCGAATTTGTATGTGGGATCCTGAGTTAGGCACGCAGGATCACTTCCAAAATGAATACGTAATTTTTGTAAAAAAAATTGGTAAGATTTTAGAGTCGTATTTTTAAGAATCGAATCTTGTATTAAAAGCCTTTTGACAAACAAAAAAATTGTTTAAAAAAAAATACCCAGACTTCACGTTTGTCTGTTCAGTTAGGATTTTAAATTCCATTATGAGCTAGAGCAGTGATTCTCAACCACTGTGCCGCGGCACTTTTGTGTGCCGCCAAATTTTGCAAATATATAATAATGTTAATATTATTAAATTATATCATTTAAAAAGAAAAATATTTTTAACATGAATATATATTTAAATCCACAAAAAAATAAATTATTTTATTATTTGCTTTGCAACGCGTTTTTTCTTAGTGCCAAATTATGATGAAGCGAATTATTAGCTAATTAATCCCTTAATAAACGTTTAGTTATTATTGTAGTATATATTAGTTTGTTTCGTATATTTAAAATTTTTGTCATAAACTATTTATGCAGTGTGTTGTAGTAAGTAAATAATTTTTATCTTTTTCTTTGTGTGCTGCCAAATTTTGAAATTGTTAAATATGTGCCGCAACAAAAAAAAGGTTGAGAATCACTGAGCTAGAGACTTGTACTTTGAAAAATAACAAAAAAACACTATTTCACTAAGGTGTTTAAAATATACTGAAATCATTAAATTAAATTAAATCAAATCAAAAATTCACATCCTCATTTATTCGTTAGAGATTCTTCAATCTCGTGCGTTAAACATAACCCCTTCATTCTATTTCCTTACACAAATCATACAAAAAAATTACACATATTACAATTCAATTACAATTCCTTACACAAATCATCAGTACGTAGACAAAAACTATAACTACATAATCTATAATTAAAAAAGGGAAAACTGAATCATATTCCGTTCAGTAATGTTTACTTTTGTACAATTAAAGAAACGTTAACTTAAAAAAAACTTAATTTGAGTTAGAACAACCACACGTCTTCCATTCACATCTAAAATTCATTCATAACATATTCTCCTTTCAATATTACAACACACCTTCGTACAATATTTCGTCCAATATCCCCTCACGGTAATTTCTATAGAATACGTTAAGCCAGCTCGTAGCAATTGTCTACGAACGTCTTAACTTAGTTTGGGGGCGACTATTAAAGTAGTTGGACGAACAAATACGGCGGCATGTGTCTGCTACGACTCTCATCAAACTTGTACGCTCGTAGGCCGCTACGACCTGCTACGAGATACGCGACCAACGGCGCACGTCGGGAGCGTTAGCATGTGTTTCAAGGAATAATGTACAACAATAAGAAGTATGTATATGGCATGGTTTCTGTCTATCTGTTTAAACACAATTATATCAAAAACGACTAGATGGAATTTTATACAAGTTTACCTATTAGATCTCTGTCTAATTCTTGTTTTTCACGTGCCATCTCCATCAAGGAGGTCGGCGACCATTCGTCGATACGTCTCTTTATCAGCAGTCATATGAACTAGCTTACCTGTACTTTTAACCCGCAGCCAGTCCCTTATATTTCCAATCCATGAGATTCTTCTTCTACCTGGACCTCTACTTCCTTTAATTTTGCCTTCAATTATTAATTTTAATAAATTATGTTAATTGCTCCTGTATATATATCTAGAATAAGCTGTTATTCTTTTCTTAACGGTTTTCACAATTTCCAAATCTTTATTAATTATTTGTAAAACTTTGACATTAGATGTACTACTTGTCCATTTAATTTTAAGCATTCTTCTGTAGGTTCACATTTCAAAAGCCGTTAGTTTATCAATTGACTTCTTTTTCAGAGTCCAACTTTCGAAACCATACATAAGAATTGGAAGTATATAACATTTAACTAGTTTCCACCGCAGTTTTAAGCTATTTTTTCTGTCAGTCAACAGTTTCCGCATGTTCTGAAAGGTGTTTCTGGCAATTTCAATTCTTATTCCAATTTCACGATCCGGTCCCCAGTCCTCATTTAACCAACAGCCGAGATATTTGTCTCTGTTTACTCTTTGTATAGAACCATTTCCCAATCGCAAAATTGCTGACGAATTGAAATGTTTACCAACGATCATGAACTTAGTCTTAGTCGGGTTAATTTTGAGTCCATATTCCAATAGTACCAGATTCAATTTTTGAAGCATAATATGAAGGTAATTTAGGCTTTCTGCCAAAAGGATGGTATCATCTGCATAACGAATGTTCAGTATCAGTTTACCATTTACCCGAATGCCCATATCAAGATCTTCGAAAGTTATTTTGAAAAGAGTTTCCGAGTATACGTTAAATAGACATGGGGAAAGGATACAACCTTGTTTCACTCCCTTTTCTGTTTTAACCTCTTTAGTCAATTTGTTATTCATTTTTATCTTGTTTGTTATTAATTGATCGTGTTTGACATTATCAAATGCTTTCTCAAAGTCTATAAAACACACATGAACAATCATTCTAACATCTATGCAACGCTGAACTAATACTTAGATTGCTACTTGTCCTATGTTCTTCGCAGTACTTAGCATTAGCTTTTTGGTAGTGGTGTAAATATTGACAAAAGCCAGTCGTCGGGAAGCACATCGTCACACAAGTTACACAAGGAAATTTTAACTGTGAGAGGATAAATAAACAATAAACAAACGCTTATTATGATTGCACAATTATTGGCGCGGTTGGTTTTATTGTCTGACTAGCAACAATGAACATTCAAACAAAGCTACGGACATGTCCTAACTAGAGTTACTACATATCCTGTTTGTGTGGAATGCCCTAATTTTCATACGTCGTGTACAAGATCTGATTTATCGCAACGCCAAACGCCCTGATTTTCAATACTTAACACACTCAGTATAACAATAGTTGCTGATATTGACAAATTCAAATTTTTCTGATATCAATTATATTTTTCTTAATAAAATACACCTTAATAATGACTGGAAGGTCTTCAAAAATATTAAACACGAGCTCTCTGTTATAGTACCCGAAAGCAAACAAATAAAAGTTAAGTAAACGAAAGAATTTTCGGCAAGTACAAGTTGTCATCGCGGCTGTTTCTGCCAGCGGTACCGACAATAACATGCATATTAGATAGGCGTGTTTTGTTGGCCGTACGTGATTGGCTGTACGCAGCAGGCTATATTAGCCGGCGATTTATGCCACTATTATGCCGAATAACGGTCATATTACGGATTTCTTGTTTACGAGGGAGAGCTGAGCGGAAACAGGAAACCGGTTTTTGGGTCTATTGTTAGGAAAAATTCAGTTTTTAACAGTTTTTCTTTGAGATACGTTTTTCATTCCTTTATCTACGGTTATATAGTTTTTTGCGGATTACTAAGTTTTATTTAACTACTTTTCTGATAGAAAATGGGAGCGTGAAATGATTTTTCAGCGTTTTGGTTGCAGTGCTGGTAAGTCACTTAAAAGCGGATCGACGTCTATTTTGACTGTAATCTTCTTGTGACGCCTTGATATTGTACACGTTGACGAGTATCAGAGACCACATAACTCTGCTCACTTATCGGCTGTTGCTATAAGATGGACGGTCGAGTCTGAACAGTACTCACGTACGGGTAGGTTTAATACTTTAAATATATCTCGGAATTTTGGATGAATTTACTATAGCATAGTATTTGGAGAACTGCGCTCTTATTTAAAAAGTTGTATTAACTATGTGTCAAGACCTTTATTAGTTATTTTGTTAGTAATGATACAATATTAATTTATTGACACATAGAACACTTAAGAACGCAGCCATTATTAATTATTATATATATTAATTATTAATGTAATATATTGTTAGAGCATGTGGGTAAAGCTTTGTAAAGTGTAGAAGTGACAGAATCGCCGCGACCAATCAGAGAAGCTAAGCGCAAATAAAGACGAAATCAACTTAGCGCCGAGTACACAATATTGCGAATATCCATTTAACTTCGTAAAGTTTCATGTAGCCGAGCTCCGTGCGGCGCAGGTCTCATCGCTTGCTGGTAGCGTTTTGTAGTTACACGTTATCACGCTCGTTGATAAAACGATTTTTTTTATTCGCGATAAAATTGTAGATATTTATTTTATTTTACGAAGCTTTATGGACCAGTTTCACAATAGTTTATTTGATTTATGTATACGTATATCATGTCACTTCAACTAATTTTAAACGATTTCGTTCGGAATTTTAGGCAGTCACAATTCAACGAAGGTCGAATCTTAATTTCATAAAGATATTACTCGACTGTGTCGAGTAGATATAAAAAAGTAAAAAACAAGGAGATTAAAAAAGTCTAAAATACTTTTGGAAAGTAATAAATGTGCACACCAGAACAAATATTGCGGGTGGTACGTAGTTAAAATGGAAGGTACCGCTGTTGGTAAATAGCACATCCGCTCCTATCGCTCGCTCAGAGAAGTACTTAATTGAATAATCGTCCATCCGCTGACTATGGACTATTCTGCCATCTATAGAATAAATGCACCCGGAGTAACTTTTAATGTATAAATATTAGTGACACAAACAAGAATAATAAACATTTATGACACCGGAGCACTACTTGGCATTGTTTCTGGTTATAATGGAAATCTGTTGCACCAACTTCATCCATCCTACAGTATTCTGAAGTGCAATTTTTTACACAGTTAATATTCCCAGCGGAAACCTCATGATAATCCGGTTCTGTCCCATAATAAATGAACGTTTACAAATTCACACCCCCGCACTAGGATTCCCTGTGTTGCGGGTGGCATGGACATATACATATATGACTTTACACACACCCGTCACCCGAAAACAAACGTTTAACTGAAACATAAATGCGCACGGCCGGAATCGAACCCGGGACCCCTCGCTAGGCAAGAAGGGTCACTACCAACTGGGCTATGGGATCATCATGAAAAGGATGGTAGAATTCTCTTGGATTCAGTGGGTATTTCGCAAATCCAGACGCTCTTTCCAAAACGAGATATGACGTGCAAAGGCATTTTCAACCGGTGTACTAGTGTATTAGTTATAACTTCTTTGTTACTAACACGACTTATTAGAGGATTGGAGAAGTCATCAAAAGACGAAAGCGGTCAAACAATATTGCCCCTAGCGATCACACACTACCGTCCGCGTCCAATCTTTGCCACAGACGGTCACGGTCCGCTTCCGAAGTTGATTGACGCAGTCCTCAGTCATGCAATCTTTTCACTCAGACTGTATTTTACATAAATAAATAATACATCTTGTATGTATTCACACACTCACACAAGTGTTCCCTGTATTACGGGAGGCGTAGACTCGAGAGCAAGCATTTATCTATCACTTAAATATACGCTCCGACCGAGAACCTAACCCGGGACCTCTTGCTCAGTTGGCAGGGCCACTACCAACTAGGCTACGAGATCGTCAATTATATTGATTTTTTATGTTAATAGCCGACAAACGAGCAGACTAGCCACCTGATGGTAAGTGGTTACCGTCGCCCATGGACATCAACCAATTATAGAATTTGGCTTTTGAACTGCCGTGCACCCAAATTTCTGATAATTCCAATTTTCAAATGTTTTCCTATTTCTATTACTTATTACCTTAGGTATATAGTAACCAGAATAGATCTCTTATCCTATTGCCAATTTTCATATTTCTCTCGATTCGTATAGTAACCTCATAATGTTGACAATGATCAATCGATCACATAAATACCAAACAAAATATTCCTGTGCCAAAAAATCCTAATATTAAGGACTCAGTATCCCACAGTATTATTAATTGCTTAAGTTTATTTAGTCTATATTTCCGGTTTCATAAGCCAATTTAAAGAGGAAGAGCAGATGCAAGGATCTAAAATAGTATATCAAACACGAATAATAAAAATAATTGGTTACAAAAATAAACATTATCATTCGCGCCGGACTTGGCTTAGCGAACGGCCGTGCGCCTAGATTGGTTAACCATAAATTTGTAAACGCTACTGATCCTTACACTTACTTATAATAAAACCAAACAATACTCGGCTATCGATCTCGCCATAAAAGTTTCTTAGTTATCATCAACAGATAACTATATTCTGTGACATTAAATTATGCTCAAGTTATTTTCAGTTGCTTAATAGAATATTATGTTGCTATGGAATTTTATAGTAGCTCACTCCGAAGTTTGAAGTTATATTGAAATATTCATAACATCTCCCAAAATAACTGTATCTCATTAAGACTCAAGATCGATAGCTAGTGTCGACAAGTTTGCTTGTAACGCGTCATGACTTTTTTTTACAAAATATTCATGGCGTCTTGTTTATAGATAGTACTAAGAGATTACACCGTCACACATCCATGCTATGTAATCCTATTTATCCATTATATTAACACGTCAAAAATAACTAAACAAATATTTATCTATCATAACACAACGTAACGTCATGCACGCGCAAAAGTAAAACAGAACAACATATTTTTTCTCACACTACGCCGCCATTTTGTTCAAACAAGGACGCCAAAACTACATTAGAAATTCACAACATCTTAGATCTTTACTAACTTTACGCGTTTGAAACATATATAAATCAATTACAAATATTTTCCTAGTTTTTATTTTTATACCACGTTCAAGCACCCTGATCATCCATTTACATCAGCACAGATAACGTACATACTGAACGAACAACCTGAGAATCGAGTGCTCGAGCAAGCCAATTCCATTACAACCGATTCATCATATCGTTGAATACAATACAAAATGAATGAGCCGATGAAATACGATAATCAGTGCTATAGTCGGCCGATCAATCGATTACCATTTCATTATCGCTTATAGATGGCAGCACTATCGACGTAATCAATTTGTTTAATGATAACATCGTTCACCCGCGAGTTGCTATTCTCCTTTTGTTGCGTTGACGTCAACACACGAAGGCCACAGGAAATGAAAGAAATGAAATATCATTCGGTGGAAATAAAGTAAGCGACGTTAATTACGTTTGTGCGTATTAAAAATTGTAACGTGAAAAAAATATTTTATACATATATGTGTGTGAAATAATTTCGTATCTTACATGCCATACGAAAAAATTTGAAGTTACCATAGTCAAAAATATTTATGCCGGCTTCGTTATCTTATTTGTGTTAATAGTTTTGATTGATTTACTAAATATCTGAGATTTTTATAAGGTTTCATAAATATTGTAAGTAATAAAAATTAATAAATTATCGATGTAATTCAGCATACATGAAGTGTTTCACAGAATATTTTTTTTCAACTTATAGTTAAGAGTTCCAATTCAAATAGATTTAATTTTATGTAATAACAACACAAACTTCCTGTATAAACACTAATTGTACAGCTAGACTTAGTATTCTGTTTACACATCTAGTTGGATCCTTGCTTCTTCTCAAATTGAAAGTTGAGACGAACATTTGTAAATTGGAAAAATACACAGTAACACAAAATTGTTGTTTACAACTGTATCTGTGAACGACTTATGTTTTTTATTACATAACATCACAGATTAAATTGTATTCTACAATTATAAGATAAAACTACATACCTTATTTCACAAAGCTACTCCTTAACACTGAAAACCAATATCTGTTGCACTTAAAAACTGAACCATTTACTTTGTATCACATTAACATTTTCACAAAATGGCGTCGCGTGGGTTAGGAAACCGTGTTTTTGACAGAACTGGGTCATTGTTAGCCTGCTATCAAAGATAAGATAGCTAATTTGCTTATTAAACAGCGGTAAAAGGTGAGGTTTATATGAAACTATGATAACGAATGTATGTACAGAAACTAGTTTTGACAACGATATTTTAGGAAGCGTTTAGAGCTGCTTTTTATCGGAAAAGATACAAGTCGTAAAACATTTTGAGCGCTTCCGCGTTTCTGAAGGCATGTCCCTGTTATTATTTGACTTCGGGCTTTCGATTAGTATTCCGACACAGTATTGGCTATAAAACTGATCAAGTCACACGTTATATTAAGTTTACATTGTCCCCGTACACGTCACTAAGACTAGGAGGATCGTCAAAAACTTGGTACTCAAAAAAAATGTAATAAAACCACTTCTTGATTACCAACACCAACAAAACACTAGCTACATATTTATTTATCATTCATATTAGGTTTATTGATAGAATCGATGTCTTTCTCTGTAGTGAATAAACACTATAAAATACGTCTGCGTTATCATTAGATCATACGAGCAACGTAACGAATTCACGATAACAGGCCATAATAAGTTTATCTTATAAATATGACAGTATCAATCAGCAATTCGGGTCGCCGACACTGCATACATTTTTTTTAATGTAATTAGCCAACAAATGAGCAGACGAGCCACCTGATGGTAAGTAGTGACCGTTGCCCGTGGACAACAGCAAGACCAAAAGCTGATGCGTTGTCGGCCAGAAACAGAGAAGAAAGAAAGAAGGTCCTGGCTCTCAAGCCCCCAGCCGGAACACGACGAGTCGTTTTGCGGCTGACTCAAGCAGGAGGGTGGTAGCTAGCCAGGCAGGCTTGACGGAAAGCCATAATTACATTACCATATATGAAATACCATTAATAATTTTAATGGCTTAATAATAATACCGATAATATACTCCATACGCGAAGCCGTACCACGAAGCAGGCTGGCTTCTGTCGCCTCTTACGACACTCTGTTCTGCCAGCATGGGATTGGGGGGAGTATTCTAAGTCGCCCCAATATGGCCACTTTACAAACTTGAGTTCAAATTTCAATCTCAAGTTTTCACTCACTTTTTAATTTAATATTCATTTACCGAATACACATTTCTTCAAGAAGCTTCCAATCTTCATTTTTTTCAGTTATTCGAAGCATTTTTCTGATTTAATTAAATCACAGATATCGCTCTACTTGAAATGAAAGTTTCTTGACAACAAAATATAAATTTAAATAATATGAATGTGTGAATAAAGAAAATATTTTGCGTTAAAAATATGAGAAAAAAATATTGTTTACGAAATTATAATCAAAGTAGCATATTTTTGACACAACTATATTAAATTTTCGAGAATTCATTCAATACATTATTATCAAACGTGACAAGTTCCGTGTATTATCTGCATTTTAACTCCTGTTCATATCAAATTGATACTGTAATAGAATTTCATTTTAATATTTTCATTAATGCTTAGCTAAATAAGTGTACAAGATATTAAATTAGTATTAACTTACTTTGCAACAATCCGCTCAGAACGCTCCGCTCGAAACACGTGTTATGTTATGACGGTATGTATGTTGGTCTATACTTTTATGTATCATGTTTTCCTTTGTGGGAGGGAGGGAGGTTCTTTGCATGTATAGAAGTATATACCATCAAAAACTTTGCGCTTGCGGATTGTTGCAAAGTAAATTAATACTAATTTAATAACAACGAATTTCCGCAAAGTAACGCCTGACACTATCAAATATAAGTGTAAAAGAATATGAATACATTCATTATTGTTTAGATTAACTGTATAAGAATATGAAATATTAATACTTTGTTTATTAATTTTGTAACAATCGTATGCCATTGTGTGGAGGGTACGTTAAGCATGTTAAGTCTTTTGATTGTCCTAATGTTATTAGAAACTAATAAACCACCCTCGCGCTTTCGTCACTTAAAAACTCATATATCTTTAAAACACATATAAAAAATTTCATCAAAATCTGTCCAGCCCTTAAGGCGGATTTCAGTGACATACACAAGCACAAAAGAATTTTATACATGAAGGTAACAGCTGGTAAACGAGCAACCACGTTATAAGAGGTCACCGCCGACCCTAGTCATCGGTAGATATAATAATTGAAGAGTTTATTAAAGCCTTATTAGAGCACCTATTTGACTATTTCCATTTTCACCTTTACGGTGTTCACCACGGTGGTGGGTTCACCAGCTCTTGGTTCCTCTAATACTTCAAAGCTTTGTTATTAAGAAAATAAATCTTAGTCGGATCGCAATATATGTAACAATTAAACATCCGTTTGCTTCGGAGTGCCTTTGCGACAAACGATATAGGGTAATAAAACGCATTCGGCCGCGTCACCCGAATTCCAGCTTTAGTGTCGAAACGCTCAGAATTCCCGAAACTTCCGACTTTTCCGGTGTCCCGAATTCCTGAAGCAACGTGTGGTCGCAACTTGCACGTGAAAACATACGTTTGTATTTTGCAAATGCAAATGTCACGATTTCTCGGCTGTTCCCCGAGTTCTAGTGGCGTAGAAACTTTTGATAGATATATATTAGGAGGCGGAGCAGAACAGACAGATTACTATTATTTCCTCGTTCGTTCAATCTTCAGGAAATCTCTGATACTACTGTCGAGACGCTTAATGGAAACCAGACTACCAACCAGTATATCGATTTACAAACGGCTTCTATTCATGATTGACTTCTACGATAAAACTGATTACTCACTTGGAGGGCAGATACAAATATTTAAGGGGATATGCTCCGCGTGAACATGATACATACTGAAGTAAGCCAGAACCTGCATGTATCCCTGGACCTGGTTAGGCTCCATGGTTAGGCTCGAGATAATATTCTATATACAACTACGAATAATTACGCTTCCACTGCGCTTCCGTCGTTCTGGACATTGAATACAGTCATATATATAACCTAAAAGTATTTCTTGGGTTTTTAATAATTCATAATTATATTTGTAGCAAGCGCTCAAGTCACAACGAATCTTAGCATACGGATATGAGTATATGAGCGATTATTTTTTAGTGTTTTTGATGTTATTTTTATGTAAATAGCCGACAAACAATCAGCATCCTTTTGCTAAATGGTCACCGTCGTTCATGGACATTAGTAACACCGAAGGCATTACTGACGTGTGCAGTAAGGACAACATGCTATTGTTTATATTAACAATGTCTTGAGTAAAAATCCTATTAATAATAAATACGACTAACGATCAAATGTCCTGCTACGTCCTGAGAGTGCTACGTCCTAAGAGTTACAGCTTGCAATGCGGCTTCGTACGTTTTCAATTGAAGAAACTATAAACGATTTGCTCTACAGAACACAGAGTGGAGTTAAATATGGCGCTGAATATCAACTAAGTCTTCCTTTACTCGCTTACACTTCGAATGTAAAGTAAGGTGTGGTAGAGAGCCTTTCTTTGAGCCTGGCGGCCACGTGTTTTTAAACGCACGAATTCAGTATAAGCGAGATTGTTGTAAAACAAATTGTTTAGAATTTTTTTATTCAGACAAATATTCACAAAGTAACAAGAGGGTTACGATTCGAACAATCGCTGTATGAGCCATCATAATTCCTAGAAATATCGGATTAAAAAAAACTATTATTTCATCTACTTTTGAAGTTTTAAGATTCAAAGTGGTTAAATTCTGATCTTTGATTAGCAAGGTAAAAAGATGGAGGAGGTGAATTCTGGTAAATTTCGCCGAGTAAGTTCTGCCGTAAGTATAAGGAATTAAAAAGTTCATGATAGTTTCAATTGAAACTACCCTGCGTAATGTACAAAAGACCATTGATCGACTCTTAAAAAAATAAACGCAATGTACTCAAAAGTTTTACTGTTTATTAGTATGTCCGTTCTCCTATAACTTAGAAACGTGTTGACCGATCTTTATGAAAATTGGTATATATCACAAGTGTTTGCGAACATGATAAGCGATATACGATATTAGACTTATCAAATACTCAAGATATAGTATTCTATCTAGTATGATTTTTCTATTCTGACGTTAGGCAACAATTCGGGTACGAATTTCAGCCAGTTGAGTGACCGCTAAAGGAAAAGATCTAGATCACTTCTGCGCTTCGAAGGACACCCTAAGCTGTCAATCCCAGTTGTTATGGATAGACAGTAGGCCATAGTCGAATACTTCCGATAATTAGACTGGCCACTGGCCCCTTCACCAATCCAAACCAATAGAACAGCAGGGTTGAAGTAAGCTCTTCTACAATTATCCAGAGACCCGTGCCCAAGCAATGAATAAAGTATTACGAAGTTTAGTAATTACACGCAGTATGATGCAGACTTTAGTACTACAGTCAGGGTTTTATTTAATTGCGAAGATACCATACCACTACCCTCCCGTCTCTAGGGAGTTACACCTACATGGCACGCTTGGATGTGACATACATAATTGATTGATCACGTGACTATATACTAATTCACTCTTTTTCTTTTAACTTTGCCAATAAATGATCAGAGTGACCACGTAATGGTAAGTGGATACCACTATATATATATATTCGTAACACCAATGGTTCCAATACGTTGCTGGCCAGGGAAGAAGCAGGGAACTCAGATTTTTGTAAATACTACTGACAGTTATGATGGATAACGTAATATACATAAGTTAATTGTTCCCTTAGTAAATGAATGTTCCTGAGAATTCCGTAATGTTTTCTAAAAGATGTTTGAGGTCTGATAATTCGCATTCGGCCAACATGATGGTCTACGGCCTTAATCCCTCTCAACTTAAAAGGTAGACCACTCGAACAGCTGCATTAGTGGCTCATCTAAGTCGGATCTTCTTATACTGTCTGAAGACCACCGACATAGCTTATCGACAACTATCTTACGATAACAATTAGAGGCGGCTGGTTAACGTGTCCTTTGAACCGAGGCAGCGGTGAAGAAGTCTCACCCATCTAACTTTGTAGTGGTCACCGTTCTATCTGTCGACCATGATCGCTAACTCGATCTATCAATAGCGATAGACTCGCTCGGTCTCTAAGCCGCCAGACTAAGAGCGGTTCAGTAACCAGTAGGTATAAACTGTTTAAATTCACAAAGCATTCGAAACTCGTGAAATTCTCTATTAAGGCGTGCCAGTTACCATTCCAATTAGGGCTTCTTTTCGCGGAGATGATTAAGGCTTCAAAAGCGGTGTTGAGGTGAGGCTATTGTTCTATTGTTACACTTCCTAATAAAAAGAGGAATAAACAAGTTATCTGTTAATTCTGCCACGAAGAGCATTATTTTTACCTTATGTTAGTATACATACATACATACACGACGATCGGTAATGTCTTTATTGTTAAGGACGTTCATGGGCAACGGTGACAATGTACCATCAAGTGGTCCGTATGCTGGTCATATTATCATTATTATATATTAATTGTTTAGATTGTAGTCAAGCATTAAGGACCGTGAAACTATTGAAATTTGAAGTGCTTTTGCTAAGTAAGTCCCCTTTACCATCTAAAATGACATCGCCACTTATCATCAGGCGGGATATAATTTAAAAAACACTTAATAAGTAAAACATAATTCATAATAGTATTTCACCATCCACCTTATGATGATACTCATATAAACTAGACGAAAGTCAAATATTTACCTTTCATTTCCGTAAGGTACGTGGTGTTTTATCATTATACCTTTGTTTACGAAAGTTCCCCGAGATGTAACTACAGTTACTTTTTCTGTAAACAATTTCGAAGTTTACACACATTTCAAAATAGAAACGAGGGGATTCCCCGCTTCCTCCTGCGCTTCATAAACCCTTTTATATACATATATTTATAAACCCTTGGTGCCCTTGGTATTACGAATGCGTAAATGGTAGCCATTGAACAAATGGCCCGGCTACGCTTCTCAAACTATTAGCATAATAAGGGGTGTTTATATTTATATACAAACGGCCATGCTTTCCAGCGAGCACTATATGTCCACTACAACAGAGGTCAAGCAACACAGTTCATGGAGTTGCCTAATATATTCGCAACATATGTTAAATAAGGATGTCTCCTTATTGAAAATGACTGGACCGAAATTCACAAAGCTCCAGTGTGAATTGCTGAACAGATTAATAACCAACTCCACCATTGGAAGTTCTTATGTCGCCGGAAAATCTCCTATGGCTTTGGAACCATAACATTCGAACTCATACCATAACGTTAATAACCGAAATCGATAATTAACCGCGCCCCGTGCCACCGCCAAATACCCCACAGCACCCCAAGTTTCTAATTCCGTCAATTGCATAGGAACGCTTAAATAATGTACGTAAAATGCAACAGGCTCCCCCCCATCACCACACATTCCCGTTCTATGCAAAATTATTCAACATTTCACAATTAAAACCTAGTGGAATTTTCCATCTGATAAGGCTTACTATTTACAATAGCTTTATTTTCGTTATCGGCGATGATCTAAAAACCAACACCTCGTGAATTATCAGCGTACATGGAATCACGCTCGGCCCTAAGGCTACGAGAGTCGCGCTAATAAAAAATATTTTTATGGAATTAACGAACAGCCGTGAAACTATACTTATCTAAAATGGTTGTTGGTTATAAAAGACAATAAATTTGTGATTCAAACCAGTATTTAACGGACCTTAAATCATTTTCAAGTTGTGATTTACCTATTATATTATTACGTTTTAATCTTTGTTTTAGTTTCATATCACATTTTATCAAGAGTTTTGAGTATCCTGTAACATAACTCAAATTATTCAAAATTTAAATCTGTTTCAATATAAACTGTGGAAACTTATAATTTGAGAGTCCTTCACGACGGTCTCAAAACTATATGAAATATGTTAATTTGCACTTAACAACGTATCGACTATGCCCTGAAACCTTGTCATAATGAAATGAGACGCGAGCCCATCATTGGGATTCTATTCTAGCTGTTTATAGCCTGGATACGATATAATCATATTTGAAATTACTTATCACATATTCATATCGTTTACAAAAGTCTAAGCATTACCATAGCTACCCAATTCTGATGTATGTCTATTGCTTCAAAATAAAAATATCAATTAAATTAGTATTAGTCTACTTTGCAACAATCCGCAAGCACAATGTATGTTGTTATATATTTCCAAACATGCATGAAACCTGATAGTAGACTACGAGTGTTAGCCGCAAAGTTAACACTTACAGACTTAAAGACTTTGCAATTAACACTCGTGGAGTCTACTACCCTGATGATGCTCTGTTTCGGAGCGAAACACGTGTTGAGGTTTTATCATAATTTTATGTTTTCCTTTGTAGGAAGGAGGGAGGTTTCATGCATGTATGGAATTATATACCATCATACATTACGCTTGCGGATTGTTGCAAAGTAAATTAATACTAATTTAATAACAATGAATTTCCGCAAAGTAAAACCTGATACTATCAACTATATCAAAAATATCAATGATAAATCTTATTTATATCTCAGTCGCGCGACGGGTCGTAAGCATTGCTCTTGAGCTATACAGTTTCTACTTAACCGCATAGCTTCGTGATTTTCTATAGGTAAGCTCTTTCTAATCCTGTCTCAATCTATAATACCTTCCTGAATAATGAACGCAACTAAACCGGCCATGTCGCATGTCCCGCGGGACCGGCCGGCTATGGGTCGCGCAAATTACTTATGTAAACAAAGGTATACCCAATTTATGGCTTATTGCCATCGTAAAGCGTCCTTCGCTATAAACACACCAGGTTTATAGATAATGGCGAGTGCATGATATGTGATAATAATATTACGCAATTAAATTTTCATATTACTCTTGTTTTGTATGTACGTTAACTCTATAAAAGGTATTAGGGAATTCTTTCATCCAAGCTAACTTCCTCTGCTCGTGGTGTACTCTTTTGGCGAACTGATAAAGCACGGTACCAAGTCTCTCCTGTTAATGGCCGCTGAGCTCGACCACTCAGGGAAATCTATAACATCACCCGACTGGTTAGCTATCTTCCTTATAGAATCAAAAATTAAATGTCTTTAAGGATTGCAGCATCAGGTAACCAGTTAAAGAGCGAGTTCTCCACTTCCTTCTTGGCTGACAACGCGTTCATGATACTTTTGGTGTTACAGACGCCAAATACCAGTCGACATCTATCGTAATAACATCCACCATCAGTGCGTAATGTGCTCGTCTACGTGTGTTTATTATTTACCATAAAGACATATCTTTTATACTCTCCTGACCTGACCTTTAATCGAGTACATTTTGATTAGATAAATCTTCATAGACATGCAGCTAGTCAGCGCACCCAACCCAGCAGTGGGACAGTCATAAATAGAATTAAATCACAAGACAATAAATACTTTATTTTTACAAACAAGTAGAAATCAATATTTTACTCATTCTTTTAAGTAATAAATAAATCATCGGAAATTCTTCCTATTTTCAGACACTGGAGGAAAACAGACTCTTGAGACGGAATTCAAATTTCTTTATTATACTTTCTCGCTTATTACTTAGTTGTCCGACTGTAGGCGCTGAAGATGAACAGAAAATTATTTCCATTTTCACGATAGATATTTTTACTAGCTTCATATTAGCTTGACCTCTATTTCTGTATATATTTTTAGTATACACAGGTTCGAAAAATGCCAAAGTTGTTTCGCAGAGACAATTTATTGAAAAGTCACACTCGTTAATCGCAGGAATTTGTCTTTGTAGAGGAAAATTTTCGCTTTCGTATTCGAGATCCAAATGACCCGCTTGAGGTCCTGCTCGATATTTATATCGATTTCCGGGCCTTCCAGAACTCCCTATGCAATTCGCGTCAATATCCTCGGAAAACAATAGAACATGACGCAGATAATGAAATTAATAAACATTTTTACATAAATTACAACAAAATTGTTTCTTTAACTATATAATCTATTAACCGTTATTAACATGCCATAGTTATTACATTAATTATGATCTTATACGAGGCCGATAATAGTACATTAGCAGACTAAAAGACCGTTCAGAAGTTCATCAGTTTAATTGACATTAGTATTGCGTTACCGATTTTTTTTAAGGTTCTCGACAACATTTACGCGCCGAAACGGAGATTGACGATTGAAATGAGCAGTATGTCATTTCCATCTCTTATGGGTTTGATGCACATCTAACGATGACCGATATATATATATATATCGATTTTAAAAGTTTTTCATTCTCTCCAGCCCCTTCTCGCTATCGCTAACTACGCGTTGGTACAACAAGCGCCTTGGCACCAAAGTGAGAAAGCTCAGCGAATATTATTTCCTCTTTTTATACAAGCGAGTGGTTTTCTCTCCGAAGACAAATCGCGAACGTCTCGTGACAAGCTCTTAATGAACCGGTCTTAGCGCCTCATTGTGGACGACGAGGCGGTTTCAATTATTGTAAAACGTCTAAATTCATTAAAAAGACTTTAATAACACCATTCAGTAGTGACCAAGAGAAGTCGGACGGTACACAAGTATATCGAATACATAAAAAATACTTCTAAGTCGGCGCTGTAGTGACAAACTTTTTAGCCGTATTGGAGCGGCTTAGAATATTCCCCCCAATCCCATGCTGGCAGAACAGGGTGTCGTAAGAGGCGACAGAAGCCAGCCTGCTTGGTGGTAAGGCTTCGCGTGTGGATTGTATTATCAGTATTATTATTAAATCATTAATATTATTACTGGTATTATTATCTTTCCGTGAAGCCCGCCTGGCTAGCTACCGCCCTCCTGCTTGAGTCAGCCGCCAAACGACTCGTCGTGTTCCGGCTGGGAGCTTGAGAGCCAGTACCTTCTTTCTAACTTTCTTCTCATTTCCTGGCCGACAACGCATCAGTGATACCTTTAGTCTTTAACCTATTTTAATTTGAACATCAACACATTGTTATTATTTACAATCGAAATATAATGTTTGTCTGCTTGCTGAACGCCGACATATTATTGCAGCTTGTTGCAGCGACGTACAGCCATGTCCTCAGCTCGACGACTGCTCTATGAATGCCATACAAAATGGCGGTATTTAAAACATCGAACACTAGTTAACGCTCAATTGTTTACATTATAAATTAATTACAATTCTGTTGTCTAAATTATTATTATAGATTATTCTTAATATTAAATGTATTTTAAGATTTTATTATTATAATATTGCGTATACATGATTGTGGTTATTGATATTTATTGTATTTATTATAGTATTATTTAATATAATCATTGTAGATTATGCGTGCCAGAAGCGCCACTTGTAACAATTTATATTATGATTATTTACGAATGTATTTCTCCATTGAATGTTCAATACAGGGAATCCTAGAGCTATGTATGTATGCATGACCTTTATTCATTTATCTATTGGAGGGAATGTCATTACTGCAAGTATTCTCATAAATAAAGTTGCTTGGCATAATTTACTCACGGCAGATTTAATATTAATAATATTCGTAATGAGAGTTACACATTATTACACATATCCGATCTGAGATTCCCTGCCTTATGGAACAGCTTAGGTGGAATGGACAATGGAACGTAATACAAACAAGTCGTCTTTAACCAAGATTCAAGAACAAGTTATGTCACACTCAAAATGAAAATTTATATGTAAATTGCAAATGACAAATAAAAAAAATAAAATCAAAAGTAAAATATATTCTAGATCCAAATTAAAATATTTGATTTGCAACATTGTCTAATTAAATTAAATATAATCTAATTTACTCGGATGGAAAGCATAGCTGGCGTCATAGGCAGACATTTTTGCGAGCAGATAATGGTAATTCGAGCAGAGTAACGTTTCCACAAGACTTCACTGTTTTAACAATAATTACAAAACAAACCGTATAATAAATTCTGGCAGAGAGTCTCCAGCACGGGAGAAACACGAGCCTGGTGCCACACTGCCCCTGCCCCCTCGCTAGGTTCTGTTATAGAACTAGTAGCCGAGTGTTGAGTCATGACGACAGTCCAGCCATCCGTCACTACTACTTACTAAACGAAACCGTAGTCATGACTGTCTCCGACATACATATATTTATTTGTTTCTTTTTTCAAATTAAGCCTCAATAAATTTGTACATAAGCGAATGAAATAGTAAACCTTCGGTTGTTTTCTTAAATTCTTAATATTTCAAAACTATGCGTTTTGAAATTATAAAAATCTGTTTCCCACGTAACAAATGTCGCATGATGCATTTACAGAAAATTTGTTTTTATTTTTTTATTTACTCAATATATATGAAACGATGAATCAGAATCCATTTATTTATGTGGTATTTCATTTATATTTATACCTCTTACAACACATATTGTCTTAAAGTTTATTTAGTGTCTATAAATCTGAACTTTAATATGCGCATCACATCGACATTGCCAACCTTTAGTTGCACTGTCAAAATGTCCACTCAAAAAATGTACTGATTCGGACTTCTTAGCTAGACTTCCACTTACGTACATGTGTAGGGTTGACACAAAATATTATAATTTATAACTATACTTAAGTAGGTTTAAATCTAAAAATGATCATCGTTGAATAAATACCCATCAATATAAATGCTTTAAAAGTATACAGAAAATGCACTTTTGAGACCACTAATAATTACATCGAAAGTTATATAAAATCGTCTTTTAATATCGTCGCTTACGTGACCCTTAATTATTGATGGTTATAAATTAATGATAACAAGTTATCACGATTACGATCTATATATCCCACACATCTGCCTAAATTTGTTTCTAAAGGCTAAAAGGATTCTAGGCTTTAATGACCAACCTAACCAAATGGGGATTAACAATTTCTATACACTTAGTTCACCCCGGGAATCGAACTCATTACACTTCACTCGATAGTTCACTACCAGCTTGGGTACATGGCCTGGTTTGATGTAAATCAAATAAAAATTCTGAAGTGCGTGCCGCGCAATGGAACCCGGCCCGCGGAGTGGGAAGCCAATTTTCAAATTTCGCTATAACTGCCGATAGCAAGTCATAAATCTTTCAAATTGGTACTGTCAGCAACCGTTCGTGCAAGGTAATATCGATTCAACCTTATAATAAGCGTAAGGAGATAACAGATTGCTTGGTCAATGCTCGATTAATTGTTTTTTTTTTTTGAAAAATTGTAAAAGGATACAGTAAAAATATAATACAAAGAAAGTAATCGATGTACTAATAAGACATCTTGTTGTCCGGTGACACCCAAAATTATATATGTTATATGTATGTTGTTATGTGTTGCTATTAGCAAAGATTTATGAAGGTTTTTGTACTTTGAAGAGCAAAGTAATCCATTATCTACCCTGATAACACGATTAAATAACTATAAATAAATATAAGCATTTCAAAAGAACTTCTAATGGCTAAACAATGTGTCCACTAACCACCAAGATACACTTCATATCTCCTCACTTATAAGGCGAAAACAATATCTTAAAGTACGCCAATTTAAATTTTGTTTCAGTGAATAACATTTTAAATGATAATACAAATATTTTTATTTTCAGACAACCCTGCCGGACGCCGCCATCTTGATACCGCGGCCGAGTCGAGATGCCATACGTCGGTTTTTCTGCTGAGCTTGATACATGCTCTTTGTCATTTCGCATTGTTTCACTGTTTCACTGGTATTGCAAGTTTATTCCGTAAATTCAGTGTTGTATTCGGCTCCACTTTGTAATAGTTGAACGATGTTTAAATGTCAAAATTCGTGTAAAATTAATACATCTCAGGGTTCGATAACAAAGCACCGCTATCTGGGAAATTTGATTTGTGAAGAATTATGCTCTGCGAAGAATTCAAGGCAAATGTGACAGACTTTAATACGATCGTTATCCTTTTGAAGGATTCAATGACAATATAAAAATAAATTACACGCAGAATTATTTTGTACTCAGGGGTATTTAATAATAACAAACTGAAAACTTTTTCTACCAATTACTAAGTAATCCCTAAGTCGTACTGCTTAGGACAACGTATTGAAATATTTTCTATTCCTTTTATGTACTGTTAAATAATTGTATCCAAAAAAAAAAACAGTCACAATTTACATTTCAACAAAACACGCACAGTTAAATTTATTTCAACGCGGCATTTAGTACGTCGGAATATTAAAAACTGAATTTTTCATTCCTTCATAGATCAAAAGTTTCCACTGAATATTAAAAAGATATACGAGAATGTCGTCAATATTAAAGTTTCATCCTATCAGCCAAAACTTACTTGTTTAAATACTTTTCAAACCGGGTCGGTTTCAAACTTGATTTCTGTACTATTTACATCAAATTTAAACTATTTATCGATATAAATATAAGTATGTACTTACGATATATGTATATACCGATACAAAATCTTATAACATACATTAACTAGTGAGGATAAACATCGAAAATTAACATGAACGAAACGTCATTAAAATCAGGTCATGATAAATGATTTACAATTTATCGTTTGCTTGCTCAATCTGAATTTAAATGTAATAAGAACCTCTCTATTCTTCAGAAAAACTTTTTTTGTTTATAGAAGCATTTATATTCATATCATCCAACCTACAGCTATACATATATGTTGTTTGACGTTTGTACACATTACGTATGGTCTAAAGTTATGTAGCTCGTTATAACGTTACCGTTTTGCGAGATACAGCCAATTATTGTCTAAAACAAGCCGAGTCCTCTGAGGCACGCGTTATATTGCACCAAGGCCACTAAATCACCGAGCTACAAAAGCAAATAACCGTAGGTACTAATGCTTACGCAACATTAGCGGGATATGTTGTAAGATTACTAAACATGTTATTGGGTATGTACACATATTCATCATAACATACATATAACTGAACAATACTGGGCTGGGCTTACGCGGATTAGCAGTCTTCACACACCTTTAAAAACATTATGGAAATATCCCACTATACTTTTCTCATGATATTTTCCTTCAACTAAGCAAGTATTGATTAACTTCTATGACATACATATATTTCAAAAACTAAAAGTTCCCGCAAGATTGGTTTCGGAAGCTCCCGTAGGAGGAGTGAATTTTAAACCTTTTTATTAATATCTCACCATTAAAATACAAAACATGTTACATCGTGAAAAATACACTGTGATCATTTTTCATAACTAAGTATGGTTTCAAAAATAATATTAGAGTAATTTTTTGGTAGCTGCTGTCTCTCCTCACAATACAGTACAATACAGCCTGGAATAGTCGATGCGTGGTAGAACCACGTTGTAGAACCACGCATGAAGGTGTCACTGTGACGTTCGGTTAGGGTTTTGTAAACGCAACTCTCTTGGCGTTTATTGCATTTATGTATATCGAAATTTTGCTTCAAAAAGCTAAACAAGGTTATGATAGGAACACAGGATGCTAGAAGTAACTCTAGTGAAATGTAAACGAAACTATTACCTAGATGAAGTGCATTAACCATCGTCAAATCCTCTGCCCGCGTTCAACGAATGAGACAGTGGTATGAACATTTTTAGAAATCAATGTAAACACAATGATACTTTTTTCAAAACATATTCTATTCTTCTTTGTTTTGAACACCAATCTTGTATTATGAACATTGACGACCCCATAGCACAGTTGCTAGTGGCCGTGCCCGCTGACAATTATATTTTTTAAATCTATTTAAAAATTGATGAACATCAGCCCTCATTTTTAACCGACTTAAAGAAAAAATGACGTTCTGAGTTCGTGTGCGTGTATTTTAATAAGTATTTCCAGTCACGATTCCGTCGTTTGTAAATCAATTTTGATGTATCTTTTTTCAGTGTATAGCACATAGATCAGAGTTAATACTGTTTAAACATCGGGAGTATCTGATGATGGGTTCTGATGATATTGCATGGAACTTATTAACAGCTGGCAATTTTTCAGGCATTTATAAAAAAAGTTGCTGTAACAAATGTATATTAGTTGCTGAATTTGGCAAAACCAGTCTATCGTTAACTATCGCAAGGTCCCACGATGAGTCCTGGAAACAAAAAATGTAACACCTCTACAAATAAGAATAATCCAACCCTGATCAAGTGTTGTTTAGAAATAGATGAAGAAATACTTTACGTTCCCATAAATATCTGTAACATAAAATTTTGTTAAAAGGAAATTGTTTACACTACGAGTATACTGAGTAATTTTATTATCTTCAGTCCATGGAAGTAGCTAGAACGCTAACATTTAAATAAAAAAAAAATATTCCAGAACAACAGAAATGCGGCGCACTGAGCTCACAACAGCATGAATAAAACAATAAATTAAGACTTTTTATTCAATTCAAATTTTAAGATTTTAACTCTTGAGTGTATCTCGAACCTAGATCACAGTCGGTGCAAATTAAAGTTTTTACTCGTTCACCAATATTGAGTAAAACATTCATATTTCGTATTTCACTGGACACCGTATACTGATCAAGAATTATTTCTATTTTTAGTTTCTTAGTTACAAATTTTATAAATATTGTTAAATGGGTAACTATTCTACAACAATTGTACGGTTAATATGGGTGAATACTGAAGTAATTCTTGCTTCGATCAACTTTAGGTAGGATGTGTTACGCGCTTGATTATTAAATTCACCAATATGATTAGTTATAAAATGGTCTTTGCAACACAAGTATAACAATATACGGGGTGAAAATACTTCTATTCCTCCATCTATTCCTGAGTCCAAGCCAATCTTCCCTGCTGACAAAGAAATGACAACTGTCTCGCCTTAAAGGTCAATGAGCTTTTCCTACTTAGTTCAACTTGTAGTAAGGGTTTTTACATGCCTGGATACCTACCATTCTCATTCTAGAATTAACCGTAAATGTTCTTTGCATCCCGATTTGAGTATTGGAAAACCTGTTATAAACCAGTTTCTTATTAGCATCAGATGAACCGTCTGCGTTCATTGATTAAATGTATTTGTTTAATGGCTAATATTTTATTTTTATTTTTTTATTTTATTATCTTTCTTACCTTCTTCTCATTCCCTGGCCAACAACGCATCAGTGATACCTTTGGTTTTGCTGATGTCCATGGGCCATGGTGCTCACTTACCATCAGATGGCTTGTCTGCTCGTTAGTCGGTTATTAAAATAACAAAAAAATAAAAAAAAAGTTTTTTATATCCATTCCCGAACAAACATAAAAAGATTTACGACGAAGCGAAGTCGCTGATTGCATGGCTCCGCTTCGCGGCGAACGATGAACGGTCCCGTGTGCGTGTTTGCACAGACTGACAGACTTTACTATAGAGATTAGTTCGCACAACTGTAACACGAGATTGCAGTTAAATTTAAATCATCTCAACTTAGAGTGGTCCAATGTCCTGACGTGTATTAATAGTGTTGAAAATTATACTTTTCTAATATTAATATTCTGTTCTACTAGTCGATCATAGTTCAACGTCGGATATAAAAGATGAATTGAACAATGAATAAAAGAATAAGAAATGAGTTGAACTTGATTGATAATGTTACAGTGCAATATACATAGTTGCCATTAGTTTAGGTTATACGTAGCCGTAGCCCAGTTGGTAGTGAGCATGCCTGTCGAGCGTGGTGTCCGGGGTTCGATTCCGGGCTGGGGCAGACATTTATGTGGCAGTTAAGTGTTTAGTTTCGGGCCATGGCTATTTGCAATGTCATACTTGTGTACGTCCATGGCACCGGCACCACAAGGAGTGCTAGTACAAAGGTGTGTGTGATCGTTTATTGATATTGTTAGGTCTTACGAGGCTCTCAACGGAAAAAACTTACAATATTTTTGAGTGTAAGACTCTGTTCATCTTAAGGTTAAAACACGCAGTGTCACTGAAACAATCCTGCCCGGGATACTGAGCAGGGAACAAGGCAGTACGCTCACATCATTTAATGGTCACCATCCAGTCTACAATACAAATGATGCCCTTGATAACTTTCTAATACAGATATTTAACTACCATCCTTTAAACATTAATTATTAACAGTAAAAACAAACAAAATTAAATACCAATTTCGAATCGTTACATTCTAAAAGTCACAATCCATCACAAAGTCTTGAGTTACCAAATAATTTTCCCGTTATAAAAACTGTCAGAACCGCCTCAGTTGAACATGGTGTTCAATTGGCTGTTAAGTTAGAGGTGCTCGCTCGATAAACCTTACCCTACTATGTATAAATACTATGTATAATAATGACATATTCAAAATAACGATCACATAACAAAGATTAAGATGTATGATCGTTGTTTGCACCTAAGCCTAAAAGCTATGAACACTTCGCGCAGTACTATTATATTGGCGCAATAAAAACTCTGTTAAATATCAGTTGGTAAATACCAGTTAGTAAGAACAGAAATTTGTGGGAAATGAATAAAACTAATTATCAAATTTAATATTGGAATGATTCGAGAAAAGAGTGTCGCATAAACCACAAGTGTATAAATATTCCAAGTTCGGCATCATGCACAAGTGTCCGGAATTAAATGATTTTTAATCTGCATACTTATTAGATTTTTATAATAAATTTTAGCGCGTAATTAATAATTATTATGTGTATGAATTACATTATGTTTACGTTTTCTCAAAAAAAAATATTTTAAATAAGAATAGTGTTATTATTAAGAACTTAATTATCTTTAATCCGTCTTTAAAACAAAAAAGGAGTAAAATATATCTCGAATCTATATACACAAAACTAATAAAACTTCAATGTGTAACAGCTATTATTAACAAATTAATAAACCATTAGTGGATTCTAAATCAAACAATGATATGTAAACCTAATAAATTGTTTTGTATATTTTTATTCGTCTTTCTCGCATCACTGATGCGTGATCAAAATAGCACCGGGAATCCCGTTTATTTTGTAACAATATAAACCTCCATTGTAGAAAATATCAATATCATAATAATATCTTTAATACTGTATAGAGTCCCCGGTAAAAACGTTTTACTTTCTCTGTTACGAGAAGGTAAAAAGAGTCCCGTTGATAGCCGCAGCGAACCTCGTCTGTGAGTTATCGCCTGTCCGGGTGTCGCCCGGACAAATGCTCCCCGTTTGAACTGGTTAACAGATAAAAAAGTAAAGGTTTGAAATACGACTAATGGACACAGGGCATACATAAAACACTTTAGTCAAGACTATATAGGTTATAAAGTATTTCATCTAACCTTGAGCCCAAACTAACCTTCTCCGTTTGATAGTATCAGGCGTTACCTTGCGGAAATTCATTGTTATTAAATTAGTATTAATTTACTTTGCATACATACCATCATACATTATTTTTGCGGATTGTTGCTTCTCTGTTTGTAGTGCACCTTGCTGGGTAACGGATGATATTATGGGCCATAGTCGTACCGCAGTGGGTAGACTTAAGGGTCACTTGACTCCGAAGGTAGGAGCGTATAGTGGTAGAGTTCTTTGCCTGCCTTACAAGCTAAACGACTAGATCATCGACGTATAGGAAATGGCGGATAATTGTCAAGACTGGCTGGTCATTTATATATACCGTCGTTACGCTTGCCAAATTCCATATGTGCATATACTTTTATTTTTGTTTTTTTCACTTAAAATAATTTCCGGTTTATTATGAATATGTCAATAAAAAGTTTTTTGTAATATGCAAACAACAAAAATTAACAACAAACAAAAATTAAAAAGTACACATTGGAATTTGACAAGCACAGGGAAGTTATATACTTTGTTATGATTTAATTAGTTGTTTTTTCTTATTTGTTTATTACTATTATGGTTGCACTTCGTTTTGTATTATTTTTCTTTGTAAAACTAAATTTATTAGAATCATCGCTGTTGTGAAAGTTAAACAAACATTTTTCTTTCTCTCTATATGTATATCTGTCCTCAGGGCGGGCGCCTGAACCCTTCCTTGGGGCAACACATTTTTTGGCAGCGCAACCTGCTTAGAAGGTAAATCTGAAACCACCGGTACACGGCCGGCTCCGGAATTATATGCTGTGTGAGTTATACTTAATCGTATGTTAGTATTGGTTATATGACGTTTAAGACTAGTTCTAAAGTCACGTAAGAAAAACTGACAGAATGCCCTAAATAAGACTGTCAGGCTTGCAGTGTACCGAGCGAATCCGCGGGCGAACATTCTAGAAATTCCATCGTAGTACAAGGAGACGGTTTTTGGTTTACTGCCTCGTTACAATACCAACTTATAGAGCTATTTATATCTACGTATAACATCCAGATGCAAATTCCCTTTTCACCTTCCTAATACCTGCGTAATGCTAACTCTGAACACGGCTGAATCTTCTACCGCGCGCTCGTAGAGACAGTTAAGAAACAATTAAATCGGATTCAGACTAATCTTTATAAACGACAACACTTTTTACGGCTAAGCCACCGCTTCTCAAAGATTGCAGTAGGTCGTTAAGATGTGTTTTTTTTTCGTTTTATTTTTAGATCCCTGCCTTTTAGTTTTTTTTTTTTATTTTAATTTTTTTATATCATCAGTTGTCCACATTGTATTAGTCGTTTACTAGAGTACACCTGTATTGTATTCGGTACTTTTATACGTTGCTTCAATGCGGATTGGTGGACTTAGTGGCCAACTTGAATATTGTGTTATGTCACATTATACGATTTGGGTGACGTTTTATACACATTTGTCACACTTCTAGGATTAGGTCCACTCACGAATTTAGAATAAAGAGAGCATTATCTACCATTCTGAAATACTACGGTTTGAATTTATATGTTTTTAAGCGACTATGGATGCCTCAAATATACAATTAAATAAGCCACGATTTTCTTCACCCAAACAGATAATTTTATATAAACATAAACTTTATTTACTATATATATAAATGCATAATGTTTAATATTGCGTTCATCGATATTTGCTTAACCCAAAGGTTGGCTGGTAGAAAATACTTTTAGCTTTAAGCCCACCTTTTATGCCATGTTTCGTAGTTATAATAAAGAAAAAATATCATAAATTCATAATACGCACTTTGCTTAAACCTACACTATTGAAAAGCAAAGTTCAGAGGAAAATTATCCAACCCACACAAGATCAAGCTACGGCACTTACTGGTATCATGCAAGGACTGATCATAAATTTGATATACAAACAATATAATCTGGTTCCAGATATCTCAAAAATTATGACGAAAAACTACGGAGATAAGAGAGGAACAATATAAAAGAAAAGAACACGCAAGACCAAAACCTACGCTTATCACATTCTTTTCCGACATCCCGGATTAGTTTTAGCCCGGATTGGATTAACACGATAGCTTAACGCTAGTATAATTAACTTAATGTTAGTATACATAACATTTCGAGATTGATGCCATATTTGCACCCAGATCTCCCGAATAAGGAACTGAATATGAAACCATAGACCCAACGCCACTTTCACACGGTACAGTAAACATTCTACAAAATTGAAATGCAACAGCACGAAAGCGGAATTTTAAAAACTCATAAAAACAAACTAAGATTCGCCAAATCTATAGTAGATACTGCAAGCGGTATAATAAAACTTAGTATATCCTTTGCATTCGTTGTGTCTTGTACCCTAATATTGGGTCATCAAAGGCACGTAAACTCCAATATTGATTGAAAAGCTATTTTCAGCATTCCAAATAGCTAATGTGATACGATGGTTGTATTTACGACCTATCGTTAATCTCTGAAACAACACAGCACGTACATCAATGTATCAACTGAAATTTTTGGCCAAGCACCGCTGCCAAGTTGAAAGTTCAATTTCAGTTAGTAGGCCAACTTTACCCAAGTCTCGTCAGCGTAACGTACGCTACAAAGATAAAGTTTATCTTGAATTTCAATCTGCGAAGCGTATGAGGTGTAGCATATAAAGTAATACTCGTATTCATTTTTAAGCAAATATGTCGGTGGCCAGTTAAATAAAACCGAAATGGTTTGTGCTTTTAAATCTATGAAAAGACGAATGGTTGTATGGTTCTGTTTATTTAGACATGTTTTTACGACCTAAACAAAATTAAATACGTCTACGAGCTGCATATGATTTTACAAGCATAAGTATAAAAGTGATTTTTACCGCCCAAACTTTTTGTCGAGAACATTTTTTACAAAATATTAAACAATTCAAACGTTGTCGCTATTGTCTCGGTACTAATAAAGCACTTATGAAAAAAAAATTGCATTTCAAATTATTACCAAACTTCCGCGCAATCTTTTTTCACCCTTAATCCGCCGGGAAAAGTTTGAGAAGCGGCGGTTGAGAGCCTGCAAATATCGCCAAAAAAACTGTTGCTTGCGCCATTTTTTCGAGACCTCCATTTTTTGCCCACCGAGCCGCAGATAATTAATTGTCGCCCTCATTTGCAAACTTCCCCTTATTTTATATGGAGACCGCAGGTCGCCAGCTTATTCATCCCAACCAGCGACAGATTCTCTCACAATGGAACCTTAATTAGTTACTTCTAACTTTTAATATATAACCTGTGCTTATAATCAATTTGAATTTATCAAAAGAAAAATAACATTAGTATTAAAATAACATTACCGCAGCCGCGCTTGAAACAATCGTTATCAGGCATTTTGTAAATTTCCCTTTTTTTCCCAATTAATTTTTTAGCATTCGTTTTCACTAGATATCTGAATTAGAAAACCACCCTTAACAAATATACATTCGAACTAAAATACTGGTTATTTCTTTAGTATGACTCATGTCCATTAGCAGCGATGACCACTTACCGTTAGGTGGCCCGTCTGAATGATTGGCGGCTATTTACATAGAAAACTGCACAGCTTCTGAAAAATGTAGTCCTAAGCAAGATTAGAATTCAGCTTTTCCGAGCGAAAACTAACTTTCATACCACATTGTTGTCACTTAAAATTATAATAATACTTAATAACCTTCGATTAAGAATATTATACTTTGGCTAATAGAAGTCACCGTAGAATGTCTGTTCCTCTTTATTTCCGGCATTCAAAACGGCCGACCAATGGCTGTAACCGTATACTTTTCGACATATATTATTCACCATACAGCACGCACACTGCAATCCGGGAGCTCGGCAGAACGCAAATGAGCTATTTAACTCGAAGCAGTTTCACGCACGCTTTTTGTTTTAATGACGCGCAATTAAGGCTACTCTGACACCGGCCCGTCGTGGATATTTAGGGCACAATCGAAACCGAACTGAGTACCTTTAGCTGCTTCCGCATTGTGACTTCCTTGAACTTTTTTTACTTATTTATATCTTCCCATCGATGGGTACTTTCTCTCGTTTCGGGTAACGAGCGGAAGGGCTTCATGATAAGGTAAAAAGACATCGCATAAGGTAAAAAGGCATCGCTTACTATTGGACATAGCGACAAAACATGCTGAGGAATTTCACGGTGGAATTTAAAGGTGGACGGTAGCTAGCCAGGCATATAAATTACCTCATCATCATACATGAGTACCCTCGGGATTCAGCTGTCAGTATATATTAATTAGGATCGCTGGAGAAATATGATAACGGGCAGCGTGGAAACTAGCAGTTGGTATAAAACGGAATGTTTTCATCTAAATTTGCCATACCTTAATTCAGACGTAACACTTAGTTAATAGATCGGGTCAAGCAAAAGTTGGAAGATGAAAGGAGGAAACAGATTATTTTGCGGTGCTACAAAAATGGATTACTTCGATGTTTATTTCCTTGACGTTATTAAAATGTAAGCAAATTCTGTAGTTAAATAAATGAAAATTACAACAAACAGTTCAATTTGATACTCTAAATCATCGACCACAGCAAAAAAATCTAAATCTAACAATTGAAAATTTCAATTCAAAACATTAGCAGCCCGCTACAAGGGTCAAGAGAGCCTGGATTATCCTCCACTACCCTACCCTGTTCTAATGTGAATTCAACGGAGGAAAAATTATCGACCAACCTAGGGGCTGGAAGTTTCTATGCGAGCCCAAGACATCCAATATGGCTTAACGATTGCTTACTACGTGTATTACTGTAAGAATGGTAAGTACTATGGTAAGTACTGCAAGTGCAGCTTAACCTGCCCCTCGAAATGGGGTAGCGCTGAAAAAATACCGACCATTCTAAGGCACGAACCGTCTCTCATCACACTACGGGTAACACAAGCCATCGGGCCATGAAAAACTCATACAAATAATTATATTAAGTAAACCAGCGATCTGGAAACCAGCTGTCTCTAAACCGAGTCATTTCATTATAAAATTACCATACGTAAATTCAAATGTAAATACGCCCAGTTAATAATATCGGGCCAAACGGAATTGGAGCAATGAGAGGGCGAGACAGAGGTTGTTCGCGCGATGTTATAAAAAGAGTTTATTCTCCAAACGGCAAAGCTAAATGTTCTTTCCTGCCTGTGTGTTACTCCTCTTTTGTGCGAGTTCCGTTTTTAAAAATTCTGCTACATTTCTAACTCCTACACCTATCTACGTATTACGTATCAAATTTCAACTCATTCTGCTGTTTGTTTTTAATGAAATAAAGCTCTTTATGCCGTGCTGTGTTTCCTTTTGAAATTATTTTAAATAGCCAGCTTCAAATAGTTTTTCTTACTTTTATGCGCTTGTTTCAGTGTTGTTAAAAGAGGTAATTGTGATTAAAGTGGAATGTTTGAAAGTGAAAAAATCGCGATAAGCACCTGTTTTATTCATTTAACAAGTAGTGTTTGTAAGAAGCGCTAATAACGTGAGAATCTGTTAATATTTTGAACATCTATATGTATCACCACAGAGTAAGAACTTAAAGATGTCCATCACGTTTGATGTCAAAAGAAAATTATCGTTCACACATAACGTCATGTTAATAGTATACCAAAATAAATAACCTGTATAATACGTTCAGAAATGCTCGTCCCGGATCGCTGTTAGAATTCTGGGACCGCGACACTGCCACAGTGTAAATTAAAAATGTATGTCAAAAGCATTCTTAAGAAAGAACCTACTGCAATCTGCAAGATAGTAATTGTTTTCAAGGATGTTATGGAGTTCCGTGACCGTAACCGAAACTAATGGACATCAGAAATAAAACTACATCCGAAACCGTAACCGAATCCGATAAAAAAAATTCGAGTAATTTTGGCTAGGGGCAGAGTCGAAACGAAACACGTTATCACACATTGTCGCCGGCTGAGCCGATACGCTAGCCGCGTCACTCTCGTTTAGATTTAATTTTTAAGGATTTTTTTCTGTACGTAATTGTAATACAAAATAATAACTGGATATAAATTCAACCTGCATACCCCGTAAATCCAATTGAATAATCCGAAATAATCTCATATCCGAAACCATAACCTAAACCGGTAAAATATGATTAATATATCCGTATCCGTATCCAGATCCGAAATTTCATATCCGTAACATCCCAAATTGTTTTAAACATGTTCGGAGATGAGTTTCACATATAGCCATAAAATAGTAATAGTATGATGCTGTTTGTAACTTCACGTTTCTTGTTCATGGTCCACTCACAATAACGGTTTATTGTATTGATGCCATAGGTTGACATTCGAAACGTATTTGTAAAAACCAACTTCGAATAAGTTTAATTTCTTAATTTCAAATATATTCCACATATGTAACGTCTCCGTTGGCAGTCTGTCTGAAAGAGTTCGTCTGACCGCAACATCATTATGTTCCACTGTAATTACAACTCTATATCTGTAATTTCATTAATTTGAGAGTCCCAAACTGATAGGTGATGGTAAACCTTTCAACGGCTTCCAATCACACCTGCTGATTTAGCATTGAAACAAACACTTCAAGCAGCTTTAATTTTAAGGGCTTGCGACGCGCAATTTTGAGAAGTAGAAAAAATTTTGCTACCGCTTTAGCATTGAGTTTCGTTAGAGGTTCAACGGCGTTTAGAATATGTCCCATATGATTGGAAGTTTGACACACGCCACCGGGAACTTATCGCCTCGTACAGGAACAATCACGCAGATAAATCTAATTTCGTTAAACATGTAAAAGAATCGAGACACTGTGAACCTGATAATTACTCTTATGAATTCTTACATAGTAGCGGTAAATCTTAAGAATAAGCTTGGAATAATAACAACAGTAGTATTGCACTGCTGAATCGAGGAACCAATGTATCAGACTCTCCTTTTCTCAGTTATTGTTCAATAATTCATACCATCACTGTAAGTTATACCTGGTCGTGACCAATTTCATAGGATCAACAATAAATTTAGACACGCCATATAACCGGTGGGCGGGTGGATGTAAAAAGCCCGCATTCAGTAGCAGGCGCTCTCTTTACAATTAACGGTCGTGGAGTCCACTTACCCTGATGATGCTCCGTTTTGGGGCGAAACACGTGCTCATGATAGTATGTATGTTGGTATATACATTTTCTTAATATAATTTCACGTTTTATTTGTGAAAGGAGATGGGTGCTAGGTATGTCTAAAGGTACATACAAATAATAAACTAACAACAGCTACCATAGGTGCTGTTGTACATCGTTTTCGCGGATCGTTGCAAAGTGATTAATACTTTACAATAACAATAGATTTCCACTCAACGTCCAATGATAATTAACCAATTTTTCTAAATATAATTTTTTAAACATTTAACATAATCGGCGTCATCTATTTTACACCCTTCTCGTTTATCATATATCTGTATATTGTCTAAAGCATATCACAAAAACCTAGTTAACCTTACGACTGTTGTGACGAAGATACAATTTGAAACGTAGACAAAATATTCCCAACAAAATATTATCGTAATAAAACACCACCCCCTGTAGCTCGCATTGTAGCAAGAAGGGTCAAAGTAAACAGCTTTCTTGCTTAAAGAGCCTTTCATCATGAGCGCTGTGGATTAATTTAATCATAATTTGTAGGCTCGCCGGCTCGTTTGAACACTGAAACCCATTTAGCAAGTTTAATTCAATGCAATACAACCTGCCCGGAGGCTTATCGCTCTATAAACTGGTTAATACAAGTATCTAAATAGCATTGAGAATATTGTTTGTTTTTGATGGAAAGGTAATAGTTATTTTTGTCCTATTTAATAATTCCAACTAAAATCCAAATAAATAGTCTAGAGTAACTATTGATTCCTGGATATCAACCCGTACACAGAAAGGGAAACTGTTAGAGCGAATCGCAAGCTCGATTAGTAGAATTTGTCGAAAGAATAGAATACAATTTTAAAATAACCTAAAAAAACAAATTTTTTAACTCTGTATTGTCATTAATTAGATCGCTGCGTCTTGGGTTCGATTTTATCAAGAACGTTCTGCATTTAATACGGCCGTGCTTTTAATAATCGATCAAATCATACCCAATTTCCTAAACATTGTACGTTCAATTTCAAGAAACGCCTAAAACCAGACAGGTTGTAGAGATGGGTTGCGTGTTAAATTACATTAATATATTATTATCTTATAGTTTTATTTTATATACCTAACATTTTAATTCATTTTTATTAACGTAACCATAATGAGGATTAATAAAGATGTGGTATCACCGCCACAATAACATTACGCCGAGAAAAACAAAGCGCAGCCGTTCCACAATCAAAAGTACACAGTCACGTGTTCCATTGGCGAAAACTAAATATTCTATATGCCAATTAAGGTGAGTCCGCGGCATTCCCCACCGATCCGCGTGCCACCCCAGGTTTTACGACGCCAATCGTAAACCGTAGCGAGTTGATGGCGAATATCTATTTTTGAAGTTTATGTAACTCTGTCGCGGTCGAATCCTTTGTTTAGAGTGTCTTAGCGTTCTTTTAAAAGCTTCCGTGTTCGACAATAGAGAGAAAAATGGTAACAAACGGAACGAACCGTTGAGGCATGGGCGTGTTTACCCAATAAATTATTGTCGGATATATTTTCGGGGCGCGTTGTTTTCGATACGTAAATCGTTGAATGGTTTGTTTAGGCTCCTAAATTAAGGAGTAATTAATGGAAAACTAATTTTTTACTAATCGAAGTGTTATATTTTCATTTTATTAGTTCAGTAGTCCAAGGACGAAGGTTTATTACGCCTGTCGTAAATATTGAACTTTGAATTCAGACAGTGTCTCGTCTGCGCTGGTACTCGATAAACTTTATTTCCCTAGCAGACATTTTTTTACTTACTTTAAGTAATCGTTATATATATACATATATATATTAAATATGAATCCTTCATGTTTCTACGCTCCGTCGATGCATCATACCAGAATCCATTAAGAGCTCTTTACATTTGGTAGCCCGCATCTTTAGCACTAATACCGATCACCATTTATCCACGCCCACGGCTAATGTCCTGGTATTTTAGAAGTTTCAAGTTTATATAACAGAGCATTAAATGTACTAGGATTACATAAAGCAAAAACGGATTTTTTTTAGATATACAGTACTATATTAAAATATGATCTATTATTATTATATCTACATAAACCCATATGGACGTCTCATCAAGATCTTGATAACATTTAACTCAATTTTTTTTAATATTAGTAGAAAAGCCGTATTGGGACCGCCTAAAATATTCGCACAAATCCCCTGCTGGCAGAACGGGATGTCGTAAGAGTTGACAAAAAGCAGCCTGCTTGGTGGTAGGCCTTCGCGTAAATATTATATTATTATTAAATCGTTAATATTACTGCTGTTATCTTTCCGTGAAGCCCGCCTGGCTAGCTACCACCCTTCTGCTCGAGTCAGCCGCCAAACGACTCGTCGTGTTCCAGCTTAAGACTCGAGAGCCAGTTCTTTAATTATCTCTGTCTCCAAGGGCGACGGTCACCACTTACCGTGAGGTGGTTCGTCTGCTCGTTTAACGGCTATCCACATAAAAAAGCAGGTCCCCAGCTACACGCAACCAATACCCAAGTACAAACATTACCACATTCATAATTATATTACATTAATCCTACGACCGTCCATATTTCCGTGAAGATGATATCCAATCGGATAGATACAGACCATAGAGTATATATGTATTTCAGACACAACTATAAGATGTCATGAATTAATTCTTATATTCTAAGAAAAAAAAACAAATCAAGATACAATATGCCACCTTCGTCAAGTTCGGAAGGTCACCAACTTCACTTGTTTTGTTTTCTGGTGTATAATTAAAACAATATTAAACTCAAAGTGATTGTTGACGGCAATGGATATCATTTCTCTACCACCCGCTCACCCTGTTTGTCGTGTTTCTCTTCTAAAATGATTAACACTCACTGGTTTCTAATTATTTTAATCTTGTTGTACTGTGAAATATTTTAGTATGCAACAAACTGCATGTTAACTCGTAGATTATATTTTTTACATAAAAATCATCTTGCATCAGCTAAATTGGCAATCCTTTTCATATAAGATATGGGTCATAATACGAGAGTCTATTTTACATCAAAGCTTTTTGAAACCGCAATCGGTAACGGGCATAAAAATTCAACTCTGCAAATCCAACTCTTTGGTTCACTATAAAATATAACAGCATGCGTTTCCACTACTTTCATTTTTGCATTCTCACTTCAATACTGAATAACTATAAACGCACATTCAATAGCAATCCTCTTTGCAATCGCAAAAATGCAAATTTGGTCTAAATGCTTTAAAAAAGTTCTGTACAGCCGAACCCTGTATATCAAAACCGAACAGTTTTGATATAGATCCGATAGAGCACGAATGAGCAGCCATAAAAACCGCGGCTGACGTGCAAGAACGCTGCGAATTTTCTAAACCAAAAATCCAGCTCCCGTTCTAAACCTCAATAACGTACCTTTTCTCTCATTTTAAAAGAGTAAAACTAAAAAAATACACACACTCAATTACATTAGCGTGGCCGTACCTATTACGCGAAATGCGAACGTCCGAATGTACAGCGAATTCTATAGCACAGGAGCCCACTGCAAAGAATCTTTAATACTTCGTGATACTGTTTTTTCTTGCTCTTTTCATATGAGGTTTAAAGCGAAAAGGTTCCACAGTTAATTCAGGGGATTTTATTAAAAACAGCTTTAGTTCGAGCGCAGTACACGTAGATTAGAAAAGCCATTTTTCATCGACACCGAGCGCTATCGCGCCGATAGCATTCGTGAAAAATTTTATCTAAAAAGTATGACAGTATCAACACTGTGTCCTCATTGTCTGGACACAGGCCAAGCATTCGGCATTTCATTGTTTTCATCAAAAATAACCCAAAGAGAAAGAGATAAAAATTTAGAGAATCTATTTTTCCGAATTCTGAGGTCGAACATTTTTCACGCCGACTCGACTGGCGAACTATTTTAATACAATTGCAAGGTAGTTCAATAGTAGGTCAACGAAATTATGATTAATATAATAAAATAGTACAAGGAAATATTTTGGCTCTGTTCCGAGGAAATAAACACAAATTTGAAACCTGAGTTAAAAAAATATTCAAACATATAAATTATGTTGTAGCAGTTAAAAATGGATGGATTTGATGATTAATTAGGACTAAATTAATGTAACTAATTTAAATATTAGCCATACAAAAGTGATGAAAAACGACACGAGTGACTCTTAAGTAATTAATTTGGTGGCAACATTTAATATTTTATTACATACCAAATAGATATCATAACGAGCACCTTACCTTTACTATTGCAGGAATTCACTTCAAATAACTTTGAATATAACATCAAAACAAACATTATAAAAGTAAAAAACGAAATAAAACTCATTTTTTATCCACGTTCACTTGTACTTAACCAGTCTTAAACTAAACGATTCCCTGTTATTTTTTGAGATCTTTAATTTTCTTTATTCAGATCCAACAAAAATTATAACCTGTAGCAACATTATACTCACAAAAAATTACAAGCTACAGCAATGACAAAATTCTCGGTTCCTTCAAAAAGCTATCATCGCCCGACGCGTTGCCCACAGCTGTTATTACGACACCAGGTATTTCATCGCAGTTTCAAGGCAAAGCATCTTGCTTTTGTCAACGACCTTTGTCCCTCCTTATGCACCAAACGAACGATTATTAGAATGGCCATATTAGAAAATTCCATATTACTCGTTAGACTCACCTGCGCCCTACTTTTTTTCATACAGTTTTTACCTATAGATAGACTGATTCGAAGAAAGTTTTTGTGTATAACATCAAGAAAAAAATATAAAGGCTAACATTAAGCTACATCCACTATTTTGTAACGTAAAAACCAAGTTTCCCGAAGCGAAACGATTACTAGTTTGCATTAAAACTACAGTTCTATTTGAAATTTTTCAAAGCTGTATTTCGTCTGACAACTGAGACGAAAACCCTCGCCAGTACGTAGTATTTCTATCAAATATACGGGCAGTGCTTCCCTGTGTAAACTGTCAAACTTCTTACAAATATTACGCAATCTTATATAACAAAGTAAATTAGTATCAATACCCCGCAAAGAAACGCCTGGTACTCGATGAAATCAATTTACGATTACAATTTTTAACAATTTTCTTGGACCAACTAAATAGAAGGAAAACCCTTAAGGAAAATAAACGCATCTGTACTGATAAGGCCTCGCCATTTTACCGGATAAGGAAAATCCTTTCAAAGCATCCGCGTTTCTTTTCTATTTCCATGTGACAGATCGTCTCGCCGCGGTTTATCTTACACTGAGCTGGTTGCGGAAAATTTCCTCTTGACTTACATACTTCAGTTTTATTGCTTATACACGCAAATTTGGAACTTGTTCACTTAGCAAGTTACAAAATAACCTATGACCCTTGTCACTGCCCGTCAGTCAGGTACAATACTATTATTTCGGCATTGATCATATTAATATATATTTAATCGAACAGACAACATTGAAAGTCAAGGTCTGTTATTAATAACTTCACTATAGAAGTAAATATTTACCAATAATATGTATTATGATGATTAAAAATTATTCGACGTAAAAATATTTGTTTCTCTGACAGTTGAATTTTTCCTTAATTCATATCTTAAAATCCTATTGTTACGAAGTTTCTCGAAGGGTGGGCCGAAAACAATAGAGGCCATAAAAAATTGATTTTATTATAATATATAATAAAATCTTATAATATATAATAAAATCAAATATTATAATATAATAATAAAATATTATAATATATAATAAAATCAATAAAATTGATTTTAATATAATGAAATTGATTTTATTGTAATCGTATTACACTATGTAATTAAAGTAAACTATTGGAAAAATTATCCATTTAATGTTAACATCTATCTACTTTCTACTATCCATTTTCCGTTAACAAAATATTTGTAGTCAATAGTTTCATTTGCGTCACGAAAATAAATTTAATCTTAATTTCGTTTCCCGCCAGATTCATTTTGTCATAACCATAAACAATAGAGTTAAGTTTCTAATATTATCTGTTGCTTAGTTATACGAACGAATGAGTTGGGCGTATTACACTGGCGTATAATAAAACAAATGGCACAATACATTTTATTCTAAGCGAGTACAATTTTTAAATTTATATTCTGCTTTCGCTTTATTTATTGCACCCGCCGGAATTATGTTAACCGGATACAATTATCTCTAAGTCACCTACTTTTTTAAGACCAGAAAATCTTATTTACTGGGAATTTGTAAGACCTATTCATATAGCACAAATTCTTTGTGGTTTCAAGTTCGTTTATCTGTGTAGTGTTTAATTTATTCGAACCAATTTTTTATGTTTAAAATAAATTCTATTAAATCGAACGAAAAATAGAAATTCTTTCCAATCTTTACGCAAAAGCACATCCTGTCTGATGTTGACTACGAGAAAAATATATTAAACTTAGATAATACGAAGTCTAATGCTCGCATTTGAATATCTAAAACTGAGATCGTAACCCATACTTTGGTAGCGAAATAGTTACTACAGCCATGCTCTTGCGTTTAATGCAAATGATTCTGTTGGATAAACATCTTAAGACCAAGGAAATGAAAAGTTTCATTGTCGTTACTCGTTCGCGCCAAATCGTATGGTTTTATTTTATCTATAATACAATTTCCGGACCACCCACAGACTATACGCTAACTGCACATTCGGCTACAGATAACGGATAGTTGCAACTAACTTACAAATACTACGCAATTACTTTGTGAATGATAATAATGCGGGCGAATTACTCTGACCCTATCCCAACTGCAGTTGATTTTATATCTTCAATTAATTAACGTTTAAATAGTTTTAGGTGTAGTTAATTTATTTTAAAGATACGGTATGCTTGACGGCAGAATTCATTTTCATTATTTACGTACAATTTAGATTTTATACTACAATCGATATCGTTTTAAAAATAAAATAAATATTTTATTGTTAAATACCTTTCATATTTAAAACTATTATAAAGTTTAATATTCACTCATTTACATCATTTAACCAACATTTTATAAAACTTCTTCGATTAAAAATAAAAAATGCGAAATGGTATTATAATAAATTCCTAAGGTGACCTACGATAACTATCATTATATAATTTTATGTACGTTGAAATGAGCTTTAAGTTGTATTTGAAGAAATAACTAAACATGATTTACGAGAGTCGAACCCGAAATAGGTCAAAATTGAAGTAAGTCAAGTCAAATTACTGGGTTATTACCACTGAATGTCCTTATTTATGGCTGTTCGCTTAGAATAAGAGAGGTTAAGGCACTAGACCACCGCGTTTGGGTGCGAGCTTACATCATACATGATTTAAACCTAACACGGACGTATTGTGACTGTAATGGGTACTCACACTTTTTATATTTTTGACTCAACTACAAGAGAAACTCTTGACAGTCGACATTCGAAACACACTTATGTCGGTGAGTCTGTCAACGTTCCGTCTATTTCATTTCACTTTCGGAGGACTTCGATTCGTGGTCGTCGAGTTACCACGGCATGAGATGAAGATTAGTAATTAAGAACTACACCTACCTGTGTCTAATGTAAAGTGAAGTATATGATTTAATAATTAACCGATAAACACATTAGCGCAACGTTCGTTCATACATTCATAAAAACACGTGCAAACACACACACACACACACACATACAATGCACACAAGTCTTGAAAGTTTTTCTGTCTTACACTGTTTAATTTGCATTGTATATTCACTCATAATAGTTCTCTGTTACAGGCGTCGACTTAGTTTAGGCACCAGATCTCCCAAGAACAATAGAAACTTGGACATATGTTCAAAAACATGCGTTATTTAATAAGTAAATGAAAAAAAAATATTATTAAAGTTACAATATAACTTTGATAATTATAATGTTAAATAATAAAACATACCTCTTGTTAGCCTAAATGGGACGGTTATGACAATGTTTTTTATCAGAAATGCTTTGAATAATTACTTGCAGTTTAAAATACCACTATACGAACTCGCATCAGAGTTGAGGTATTAAATTCAAACTAGATTATTACTTACTATGGTTGTACTAATTCTAAAATATCATTATTTTTAGTGCAATCGCAAACACATTTTTAATAGTCCCTCGCCACGATGTAACATGTGACAGCCTTGATTCTTAAGCTTTTCCGTTTCCTAAACAAATAGGACACGAATTAGTGACTGACTCGCGTATCAAGCTGGCTGAGCCGACCCTAAAGGCCTTATCTTAATGACTAACAATATATTCGAGTGGGGTGTGCCGAACGAGGTAATCAACGTTGCCCTAAAAAGTACAAATTTTAACACAAGCATAGCTTAGAAGTGTAGCTAATAAGAAGTTGCGCGTGTCCCGAAGGATTTTATATTTCACAGGATTCCGTACAACACTGTCACAATTAGGTTTTTGACATTGAAAATAATTTAGATATTTTGTCAATCCAATCCTGCGAGTCATCTTGCTTTTAGCACTTTTTCGAATCGGTTGTTATTGAGAAGAATTGGCAAAAGAAATTCTTCAGCGAATATTTTAAATCAATACATAGTAATTACTGAGAACGTTTCTGACATAAATTGTATGTATACTTGCAAATGATAAGTGCAATTTATGGAAATTTGGAACCAAACTCAAAGTGTCATATTTGAAATCGACGGCAGATGTATTACTATTTATAAGGGGTATTTAATATGACTCTGTATTCGCTAACATTACTGGCTATAATAACCACAAAACGCATCTTTTATCACAATAAATTTCATTTGCTGGGCCGTACACAATGGATAAATATAGAATGCTACGCTTTTGGAATGCTGTTATGTCTGGCATCAACCCATTGACGGCCTACTGTAGATATGTGTTAGTTATTGAAGAAGCATAGATCGAAGTTGCTGCTTCGGTGCGGTCTGGAAGAGCTAACAGCCAACCCGAGTAGCATCCAGTTTTTAAGCCTTAAAACCTTTGACATAGCCAAAGACTGCTAACAATCAATAACAATCCTACAGTTAACGTGCTCTCCGAAGCATTGAGCGCTCAAGAACTTTTGAACATTAGTGATGATTACTAGATCGGGATACAGTTACCGACCGCGATTGACGCAAACCATCGCATAATGAGAGCGCTCGGCGTTTTGTGTTGCTCCGGTTTCACCGCTTCAAAAGAAAACTAAAGTTACAGGGTGCTAAAATATCAAATGCCACCCTTATCACCAACATACCGCTAGACCCAAATTTGAGCAAAAATCAAGGGTTTATCGCAAGTTTACTGTTTCGGCACACGTAAATCAAAGTCTGTTTTACCGCGGGTATTACGTTACCAAAGGGGATGGTCGAGTTATTATGTATTTAATTCAGGCTCATATTGAAAATCTACGTACAATAGAAAAGCTTTCAGCGTTCGACGATACCAGCCTATTGTTAAAACTGAAAGTACCAAAAAACTACCACAAATATATATATAATGTTTATGGAAAATACACATCTGAACAGTTCACAGTATGATTGTGCCTGCTGCCAACTCATGGTACGAGGGCATAGGTGATTAAATAATTTGCTTGAATTAATTAATTTGCCATATTTACAGAGAGAGAGTAGTACAGGTAAAAAATAACATGCATAAATGTATTTACAAAATACCTAAATTATTAAATGATTTTCAATTTAAATTTGAGGGAGGATGAAAAAGAAATGTTATTTATGGGATTCGTTATTCTAAGAACAGTTAATATAATACGTATGCATTTTAGTACATTTTTGAAGCCCTCTGGATATCTAGATAAATATTTATTGAACCACAGATAAGTAAAATATTGATTTTGCTTCAGCTCTCACTGAGAGTTTTTTAAATTTCAAAACTTACCTAATTTCAGCACGTTGCACTTACAGAATTTTGCAATTGCAATAAATAAATTTATATACGAAGTAGTAAGAAATATAAATTTAACCAATGATGGCCAGGCTAACCAAAAGTAAGTAAAGATAAGTAAATTCATACAAAAAAAATATATCATTAACCAGTAGTTATAAATAGATACGCTATAGGTGTCGGCCGATAGTTGTCAAGAAATAATGTATTAAGACCAATTTCAAGAAGTACAGTTTATATTTAGCCGACTATGTTTCTTAATTGCTTGCCTGCCGTTACGCAGGAACATATGTTTGAATCCCAGTTGAAGGATCACGAAGTATAAGTATGTTAACATAATTATGAGTTTATTTAGTGTTCCGTAGAAAGATCATACAGGCCGCAAACGCAAACCACAGCGGCGAGTCGCGGCACTCGGAACGCACCATTACTCAAATCACGGGCGAACAAAACCTCATATATCAAAGTTACAAATAATAAAAAACCTTACACGCACACATCCGTTCTCGCATATTTTTGGCGACTTTCTCCTTGTACTGGTATTTTCACACGTTCGACTGAAACTTACGTAAACGATGGAACTCTGGCAACGATATTAAATACCCTAAATTTCAGTAGGAGGATTACATTTATATAACTGTTCATTGTTACAGTGCCGGAAAAACAATTCAGGAGCGGAGCGTATTATACCACTTCTTACTTTATTACAAACAGTTCTGTGACGCCCCTGATATTACAGATATGCATGGACTGCAGTGACCGCATGTCATGCGACCCGACCGTTAGTGGCCGTCTATTACAAAAAAAACTGTCTTACAAGTAGTATATCTTAGACGGTGGGGATAAATACTAGAATGTAATATAGAAGTGAAATTGAATTGGCGGTTGGAGCGTTCGGCTGTTCGGAGCTTACAACTGCGACAACGCAAGGCCACTTGCTTGACAACATGACGGGCGCTGTACGGGTAGCTAGTGTACTGAAATACAAACTATAAAACCACAAAATACTCGTTACCGATACACTACGTCGAATGGGATTGCGGATATATTTCTTTTTGAAGAAAACATAACGAATAACACCTCTCTTAAAGTTTAGATGGAATCGTAAGTCATATCACTTTTACAAGTAACAAAAATATATATAGACAATTCAATAAGTTATTTGAGTACAACTTAACATTACCAAGGAAAATACGACTCTGACTTGACTTTATGTTAATAAAATGAACAGATGATCCATATGATGTGCGAATCAACGCATTGCCCTCCACAAATGAAGTTGTCATATTATGGACTATTAATATTTTTTTATATTACTAGCCAGCGTTTCCACCCAAATGACCTTGGGTTGAACAGTTACAGAATTAAAATAAAATCGGGTGTATTAATAAAATCATAATTATAACAATATTTAAAATCTGTTCAATAGCAAGTAAATCTCACTAAGATCCCATATTACGTGACCTTTACTTCCCTTAATAATTTTTTCGTCCGGTAGATTCGAAGAAAATAATATGGATAGACTGGCAGATACGTAACGTACAAACACACATACATACCAGTGATCCTATAATGGTTTTGTCTCTCACCGGTTGTACAGAATCCGAGTAGTAAAGTAACTCCAGCTTTGAGCCCAAACCAACCGTTCATAATTGTATTGCCTGTTGAATAACAAACAAAGCAATGCCGGCAGGTTCAGTTAGAAATCAGTGAGCTCACCCACCCAACTCGGCCATGGACAGTGGTAACCTCTTACCATTAAGAACTTGTCTGTTCGTTTGCAATGTTTCCGTTAGAAAAGACCGTCAGAAAAGAACACTTCAAAAAGCAAGATGGCTGACAGTTTAGCAGCACTGTTCACTGGGCGCGGGCTACTACCACGTACTGTAGATGCCGTGCTTTTAATTTTCCAATTTGACTGTACACGCGAAGCCTAAAATCATAACCCTCGCGCTAAACAAAACTTAATGGTATGTGAAACTAAATTGCCAGGAATAAATATTAGCCAAGTGCACTGTTTATGGTCGTAATAAAAACTATTTTAAACCGAGTCCAGAACGCAGTGTGAAAATTGGTGTACTAGAAATTGGAATTGGAATTTTTCGGTCATGTTAATATGAAAATGGTGCAATTAATGTAAATATCGTGTAAATGTAAACAAATAAACACTTGACGTACACACACAAACAACGTGACGTAGACCTAACGACAAACATTTATTTTGACATATAAAAGTCTGCCTTTCAGCCAATAAAAACCGGGAGCATTCCGGCTCTAATACGATCAGTAACTACCAATAGCATTAACTATTGCGCTCAATATCTAACATATCCTAGAATCTCAGCAGAATTCTGTATAATTAATAGTTATTTATGCAACTGTTGTATAATAAGGGCTTTTAAAACACGAATGTGTGTTGATAATAGTATCACATGAGTGTTTTAATACGTAATTATCAACAGTTGCATACAAGACTTTATCTAGTTCCATGCTTTAAATCCTCTATAAAAGATTCTGAAACAGTTCACTGCTAACATTAAAAACAGCCAGTCTTAGTAACCTAATATCATCCATTACTGAGTATATGTATACTAATAAACTAAGTATTGATGAAAGAATTATTTATTGTAGTAGTAATTAACATTTTGTATAGTTCGATTATTAAAATTAAATAAAAAAATTCAAATATTAAATTATTGGCGGGGATTCGAATAACCTACTTTTTTTACGGCGCACGGCGTTCTGGTAATGAAACGCACTAGAATGACAATGTTCTTTTTTTTTGAAATTCATACAAATACCACACATCGAGCAGTAAGAATGTGGCTGTCTATTGAGTAAACCCTTTGTACAGAAGGGATTAAAAAAAACAAAGGAGTATTATTATGAAATTCAGTACAACATTATATCATCCGTTTGGATGATATTATGATTATTAGGACATTGGCTGTTTCAATGTTGGCAATAAACTGTTTCAGAATCCTTTATAGAGGATTTAAAGCATTACATAGTACATGTATAAAGTATAAGATTTTCTTCTGTTTATTTTTTAATAATTCATAATTGCAAATTTCCGCCAAGTTTGTAACAGTTTTAAACGTTATGAAACTAATTCTGACGCTGGCGGAGTTTGTAGGAGCTCTTCGCTTCGTTCCTTAAATTGAGAACGGTCTTATACTGGTAATACCATTACAATTATAAACATTTTTTATATTATATTAATAACCAGTAAAGAAACAAATAACAGGCCTCTCAATTGTAAGCTACACCGGCTCCAGTCATCTACGATGTTAAGGCGTAACTAACTTGTTACCAACCCGCTTATTATACAATCACTCGCTTCCGATCAATGAAGCCAATAGTCCTTGTAGTTTAAGTAGCCCTTTAAGCGCCCTTTGTCTATTTAGGCTTATTGTCAAATATTTATTAGGCTTATAGTGTTTTGTATATAAGTATGTATATATGTATTAAATTCAACTGAATGATTCCTATGAAAACGTACGACACGACAAAGGGGCATGATTACTGTATAGGTGCCGTAATCCCCGTTTGAGCTCCTTGTCAAAGGGGCTTGATGCGCGCATGACACCCCAGACCGGCTTAAGTGGAAGTACACGCGACAAGAAAAACAATGTTTAAGACGAACGAGTGTTCTACTTAAAACCGTTTGAATATGAGAGCAAGGTTACATCTCCTCACCTTCCTATTGCTTGTCCTTTGGTTTAAGAGATGAGTTTTTAACTGACTACAAAAAACAAGTAGGTTCTTAATTCGTCTGTATGTTTTGTTTGATACCTCAAGACTCCGTTATTTATTAACCAATTTGGTTTCTTTTTGTTTGAGAAGGTACACTTCCCGTTTGGTCCCACTTAACCTTGATAAATACTACATACTTAGGAGGAAGAATATGAGATGAAACCAAGAAATCATCTTCTTCAAATTGATTCGTTTTTTTCTAATTTTTTTATTTTATATATTATATTATACATAGTCATACAGGTGTAATAGAGAGTGCTGTTTAAGAATTTTAACGCCTTTTATGGTTTACAACCTTTAAAGTAATAAAAATAGTTTCAAGATTGATTTTAGCTAGCCAGGTTGCTAAAAGTCTTAACTGTTAAAATTAACGCAAGTGCTGTTGAGATTATTTTTGATAGAACATCTTTATCAGAAAGGGCGTACTATCATTAACTAAGCACGAATACCGCTGAGAGATTGTGTTACAGGTTCCAGCCACTTTAATCAGAAGGGACATAGAACGATTCCCTCGTTTAATCGCTAAGTTAAACAATGGATAGAGGATGTTGGCTGGTACTCTAGATGGAGCTCTATACACCCTACTTTGTACAATATGCTCAATAAAGCATATTATGTATTAAATTGCATAAGTCCTGTCATTTAATTACCCTCAGTTAATAAATATATAAATATAATATAACGTGATTATTAAACTTTTTTGTTACTTTTACATTTATTTATTGATATTTTATATAGCCTTTCATCTGCGCAATAACTTGTTTTCATTGCATACCAATTTTGATTAATATCGGTCAAACCTTTTTTGAGTTATAACGGGACGTAAAGATAGACAGACAAAAAGAAATTAAAATTGTGAAATTGATATTAGTGATGCATTAAATTAATATTTAAAATTAAGTGTAATAAAACAACAAACAAACAAAACAGAGAGACACTACGGATTTATACAGTAGTAAATATTAATATTTTTAGGAAGCTTCTCGAAAGGCCGACCGAAAGAAGAGGGCGGCAGTCATGCCAAGTTTCTGGAGGGGTCGGCCGGAAACAATAGAGGTCATAACAAAAATGATAGTAATTAATGAATAATTGTTATATATATGTTAATGAACATTTAGGTAAAGTGGTAAGTATTAAGTTAATTGTTTTAACAGGCAAATATATATTGTACTTTAACTACGAAATTGCGCAGAATATACCTGGGAAAGTAAAGACTTAGGCAAGTAAGTGTGCATTTCAGTACCTTCATCGATTGTAAGTACACTAGTGTAACGTAACACCATCATAAGTATTTTTCTCATTCACCATTACAGCCTTTTAGAATACCAATGATAAGAATATAATAGTATACAACACTGATTTTACAGCTGGTTGCCAGATTTCATACACTTTCAATATTTATTAAGTTTGCTCAAGTACGCAAGGTCCTTAGTAATATTTTAGTTTAAAGTAAGCGCTACTTTCAAATGCCCAAATCCATCCGTCAAACTTTGGACATCCACAGCAGACCTTACCATCCGATCTAAGTAAATGTAAAGCTATTCACATCTTCGAATCGTTGAGCCTTCCTGATTGGAAAACATGTTCGTTCAAGGTGTGATCATTATTCGATATCATTTGGACATGCACGTTACTTTAGCTAATTAACTTTTCCAATAAGACATTATTTTCATTAATTGAAATTATACGTAATTATATTTAATTAATCCTTTGATACATACCGTTATACCGTACCGATATAGCAGGAAAGTAGAGCACTCAAAACTGCTATATCATTAATTAACCGGTGCCCACTACATTTTTACTTACTTCGTGATACGACTGGTTGACGTCAAATAACCATAAAGTTATTTATTATTTAGCACAAAAAATCTGTATTTTTACTTGGTGTAAAAATGCCACCAGCATTATCAGCACTTATTTCTCAACCCTCTTTCTAGTAAATTATAGTTTTTCTATTTCCTTTATATTTTAAGTTACATTCGATTTGAAATCAACATATTGATTAAAATTTATTAACGATTTCAACCTTCGAACATGTGTGTTATTTATTGAATGTATACATCAACAAGACAATTGACTGATCACCTGAGTTTTGAACTAAACCATTACACCTTCAATTCAATAATTCTCATGAACATACATATACAGCAGTGCTTTATGACATTTTAACATTAATAACTTAATACAACACATAAAACACGAACGGTTAGTTAACGAGCCGGCCCGCGGCCCGCGGCCCACGGATATGCACGTAATGTGATTCAAAGCCAGCTGAAACATGGACCTTGGAAATATTTGTGACTTCGCGTCCATAACTTCGTACTGAAATCTATCCTTGAGTAGGTTGTGGTGCCTTAAGTATATTAAATTGTTTTATAGATTTCTCAGAAGTGTTGTTATAACGTCGCTCTTTAATAATAGCAGCTTATTGGAGACCGATTCGAATAGAACTACATGTACACTCAAATTGCTTGCGAAGACACATGACGACGAAAAAGAAGTCAATTGATAAACTAACGGCTTTTGATATGTGGATCTACAGAAGAATGCTTAAAATTAAATGGACAAGTAGTACATCGAATGTCAAAGTTTTACAAATAATGAATAAAGATTTGGAAATTGTGAAAACCGTTAAGAAAAGACAAACATCCTATTTTGGACATATATACAGGAACAATAAATATAACTTATTAAAATTAATAATTGAAGGCAAAATTAAAGAAAGTAGAGGTCTAGGTAGACGAAGAATCTCATGGATTGGAAATATAAGGGACTGGCTGCGGGTTAAAAGCACAGGTAAGCTAGTTCATATGACTGCTGATATAGAGACGTATCGACAAATGGTCGCCGACCTCCTTGATGGAGATGGCACGTGAAGAAGAAGAAGATGACGTTGCTATTGGTTCTATTTTTCACAAAAGTGCCATTGTTTTTTTTTTTACATAAAATAAATTAAATCTTGACAACAACCCCCGGTAAGTGGTGATGAAGACTAAGATGTTGAACGCATTCATAAAAGCTATTCACTCTCCTATTGAAGACTCCCCCATTATTTATCAATGAAACGCAAGATATTATAAAACTAAAACGCGTAAGTGAAGAGTACTCGTGTCCAACAGTTCAATGTCGAATATGCTAGGGGAGACTCGTGTTGAAACGACCTGGTTTGTTTTGAATTAAAACCCAATACTAGATTACCTTCCACGTACATGGCAGATTATAACTTGAAATGTTAACAGTCGCCGAGAGCCAGCACTGAATGTTGGTAATAAGTTCGTGTCCATTATAGGAATTATTCCGATGGATGTGGATAATCTCTTGTGTCTTCCTTTGGCAGCAATTAGATATCTTCCGACCCAGTTCAGTGATTGCCTTTACCATTACGATAAAAGGAGACCAACAGTGAACTTGTATTGATCTGCTTTCAATGTGGAGTAATTGGAAAGTATAGTACAAAGGTTTTGTACACATTAGAAAGAAATAAAAACATATTTATCCTGTCTTAAGAAATATACAGAATTGACATAAAGACAGAAAGATTCGCACTCAAGCGTTGGCGTGAGGAAACCACACCTGCTTGATATTTCAGTGCGCCCCGAGCGGCCGAGTAGATCATACAAGTGGATTTTTAATATATTTAATAAGTATTTACTACAGTTTCTTATACAGAAGTTCTAACATCATTAACATTTGGACAATATATAGTTTAACAAAAACAACAAGCAATACAAACACACACTACCTCACTACATCACAATTTGGAGTAATGCGATGGACGATATATACATTTTGATTGTAATCAAAGTTAACATTTCCAGCGGTGTGAGAGGAAACAATATCTACTTCTAGTAACAATACAGGCTGTGGGTCAAAAATTTGTCACCTTACAGATCTCATAGTTCAATAGTTCTGTATCCTCCTACGTATCCTAAATTAACAACGAATACATTAGATATGTATTTAATCACCATGTATATAATGAGGCTCACTTATAATAATGTTCGACAACGCTAACCCTTTCTAAAGACGTTCCCCAACTGGGAATTAATTCAGGATTTCAATACGGAAAATTAATTTATTACCAATCTATTATCCTCGGCTTTGCTCTTGAAAGCCAGTATTCATTTAATGGTACATAATAATACGTCCGTACAATTCGCTCCAGGCATCTGTGGGTTTATCTTGCTATTATAGGTTGATCATGTCGGGAAATCGAATAGAATTGAATACGAATTCAACGTAATCGATGTCTTGAAATCTAAATAGGTGCTCCAACGAATGCTAGTTGTAATGGTGACTAAGTTTAATGAAGTAATAATTATTATTTTTCTATAATAGGCACGTTAGAAAACTAAGATTGAATTAAAAATTAAATAACATTACACAAATAACAATTGTTTCGGCCACTATTTTTACTAGTAAAGAATTAGTTTCCGGAAACGAAGCGTCGTATTTGTAGAAATTACACATTTTTTTGCTATTCTCAGGCGAATATCTTATGTATTCATATGTAACTCATTCTTTTTAAATTTATAGATGTTATTCCTAATTTGATTATGCGCCATCTATCAGATTCTATCAAGCTATGAACTATTGTCTCAACAAAACAAATATTCTTTATAAATATAAGTTCAGTCTTTCACACTTAACAACTATTGTAATTTTATAGAGTATTCCCATGACATATTTATTAAAAACGAATCAAGGGTTTTACTATTTGTTCAACCAACATGAAAAGTATGTATGTATGAGGCATATCTTTTCATAAATCTTTATTAAATTAGGAATAATGTACTTTGCAACAATCCGCCAACACAATGTAAGTACACATAAATAAATACATTCGAACATTTTTTATTTATTATAAGCCCACGTTTCCGGCACACGGTGCTGATGTACTTGACAGTATTTTTGACACTATAATATTGCAAAATATTATAAAACTAATTTAATTGGTATATATAAAAAAAACCTTTCCAACAGTACCCTGAAACCGAAGTGAAGCACAGAACCAGTGAGAACAAACATGTTGGCTTGTTACGTTATTTTTAACAATGGAAGTTCTGAAGTATAACAATGCAGGGAGCTCGTCTCAACGAAGTCATGCGAACCTCAATAGGATCTTAAATATTTAGCACGGGCTACGGCGTTGGTAAAGCTCGGGCTACGGCGTAGCGAACGGAGCTACGGCGTAGCATGGTGCACGAATAATATAATGAGTTCGGTACATTGTAATTAAACTCGTCGTTTTAATGGACAGATTTAAAAATATTTTTTTTTGTTGTTTTGACTTGATATTTAGATTTGCCGTGACACATAACAAATAACAATTATGAACCCAACTGCAAAGTGGCTTTGTTCACAATGGACCTATGTTCTTTACATAAGGGCAGAAAGCCACGTAAGTGCACAATGTACCTACCTATATTTAACACATAATCTAGAAGAAGTATGAAGTAAAAATCTTCCTGTCCACATAGGTCAAGGTGCCAACACGAACACGACCATTTTATTATGACACTCTGTACAAAGTGACAGACTATTCGTATCTACTTCCTGGGAGAGATTGCGTTTAAACCAAAGAACAATCTATCGAAGAAAGTTATGATAATAAGATTCTAAAGTTTTAGAATTGCTTAAGGTTTGAAAGTTATAAGTTATTACGATTTAATTAAATCAACACATAATTAAAGGTAATATTAAAAAATTATCTTACCGGTTTCTAAAGTTACAAGTAACAGGAGCATTTCAGACATAAAGACAATAGTCATTGTAAGAAGTACTAGTAAGGTAATATATAAATTTAAAGCTACGTTTATATGTATAATAGCTATCTTTGTTGAAAGTATTGAATAAGAGAAAGAGATAAGATATTTTGCGTATGTAACGGTCTCGTGATAGTATTAAAAGATGAGAGCTCATTTTGAAGTTTCTCTTTGAAGTCGTGTTCCGCTTCCGTTTAATACACAAAGGCACGAGCCCCGGTCTCGAGAACTCACTTTGTTTTTTATTTTAAATATTCATAATTAATTAAAGGAAAACAACAAAAGCGACTAACATATAACAAGCAAAAATCACTGCTTTCATTGTTCGATCTTTGTAGCGTCTGTTAGAGAAAGTAACTTGTAAAGAATTCGATCGATGAAGGCCATAATCACACTACATACTTAGGTTATCGTTTTGTCGGGAGAATGGTTCAACTATACTAGAATTCGGAAGGTGGCTATTATATTACATAATAGCATTTTACCTAGAGCCATTGGAGATGTTATAACCAGTATTTTCAGATTTAATTAACTGTGGATTGGCGCGCAATTCGAAATTCAAATAAATTTTATTCGAAAGCCGTGTTTTTAAGTCATTTTTATATTAAGTCATTTTTTTAATGTTTTGTTTTTGTGAAATTGTGATAGTTTTTGGCCAGTGGGAAAAAGTTCAACACTTTTGACTTTAGCGCGGACTTTGAAACCTTAGCAATTACAAAATTAAAGTCAAAGAAATGTAAGTGTGCTGTATGGCTGGTTGTGGTTTTACAGTGCGTGAGCGCGCGCGAGCTGTATGAGTATGAGCAGTGTGTGTGCTAGTGGCTATATGTGTGTATATTTGTGTGTGCGTGCGTACATGAGTTAGAGTGCGAGCATGGATGGTATATATGGCGAGCATGTAACTGTTATGTATTCAGTAGTGTCATAATTATAACTAAAGAGAAATTCTATTGTAAATTATTTGCATTTATGTCGTCGTAAGCGAATATAAGTTTAATGTATCAGATTGCAAAAGCAAAAATAAGGACTTATGCAAACCAAGAAACGCTGGCAGAAATGGTTACATAATTACTGGTCAAATGAGGAAAATATACAGTAAGTAAGTGCTGTTTCTGAATGTTATTGAAAATGAATAATTGACGTGTGATACCACGAGGTAATGCAATTATCACGACATCAATAGTTGTTCAGCGTTCCTTTATGGGGCTTGGAGTTCGTTTTTACAATAACATTCCTAAGTTGATACGCGAGTTGCCCATTCGAACCTTTAAGCGTCGCATTAAAACACCACTTATAGCCAAAGGATATTATAGTATAGATTAATACATTAATGACAAGGACGCCTGAAAATAATAGTGTCGAAACCAGTTCCGCACAGGTTTTTAACTTTTGTAATTACTAAACTCATGGACAAAATTAGAGGAACGCAAAAAAAAGTGCGTGTAAAACAAAATATCATGGAAATTTGTGACAATTAAGTATAGTAATTTGTATTTTGCTTATTTGTCGTTATTTTAAAAATGCGAAAGTCGATAAAACAAAGTTAAAGGATAAAAATTCACGAAATTCAGAAAAAAAGAAAAATTTACAGGAAAGAAACATTTTTATACTTAACATTAAATTTTTTTTTATTCATAAATGCTTAA
>PDGT01000101.1:893311-914444 GCA_003671415.1 Megathymus violae | reverse complement strand
AGGCACTTAATATTTTCCGAAATGCCATATAATACTATTAATACGTGTGCAGTATACATTTCGTGGGTGAATCTTAAAATAAATAAATAACCAAAATTATAATCATCTCACCATGATATCAACTCAAGAATTTTTGAGATTACAGACTCTCCGAGCAGACGTACAAAGAGACGCGACCGAACCTTTACGTATTTTGTTTGTTCAATACACTTACAGAACCCTAAAAATATATATTATCTATCTGTCCGTCAAAACTGACTGCAATAACACAATACAGTGTGATAAGATACTCTAAATTACGTCACACGGTAATGAGATTTCATCGCGTTGACCACTGACCGATATACGGAGCCAATGGTTTTATCTTGTTATGAACAATGTTATGTTATCTGTAGTGGGTTTTATTCATTGCGCTTGTTTTATGGCAGCTTGATAAATGAGAAAAATATGTGTTTAATAGAAAATTTGTTTTTAAATCCATTGACAATTTTTTTTCATTTGAAATAGATTTTTATAAATACTTTTCGCAATTCAAAGCACGCCATCGCTTCAAAGATGAGCAGTTTTGGAAGAAGACGCGACAAAAAACTCCCAAGGACAATATTTTTTTACTCAAACTTATAGAGAACATTTATAACCACTTACAGTTCATTTAGGATTATGATAAGTTATGATTATAAATCGGATTCATATTTGAGTAGTCTTGTCTTAAAAATAATTAAATTATTCATTTCAGATTTCAGAATCTTACAAACATTACTTAGAACTTACTCCAATAATAATCCAGTATATAATCTATCGTAAGAATGCTTTTAACATAAAGTATATGAACTTGTAATGAAACTGTACCGACTGAATCTCTACATCAAATATTTTTTGGAAATTTTCCAAACTCCACCGCCGATTTGATATTTTTTGAAATTTTTGTTTACCTGTCTGTAGACATGTGCAAAGATTGAGGTGATAATTAAATAAATTTGTGACTTATGCTAATTATGGTGTATTAGAAAACTTTCTATCCTGGAAAATTTACTTTCTAACTTTTGTAAGAAAAAAATTTTTCTAATTCATAAAACTGGTTAAAACAGTTTCTAAAACCAACATCTAACGATGACACTCCGGACCGATGATTTAATGCTAGTTTCGAAGCACGAAAACGCCAATAAAATTTTACCACTAACCAACCATCCAACTGTTATCTTCCACCGAAGTAACTTAACTCGTTCGAATAAAGATGATTGATACAAGCCATCAATCGAGCGTATCATTAACTAATTTATATTGTATTTGAAGAATCTCTACTCAAGGTAATTGATGTCCACGATTTGATATTCCACAACACCATAAGTGATACCCGTGTTTAACTTCTAAATCAAGTCATTCCCCTGTTATACAAACCCCATAGTCCAATTGGTAGTGACTACCGAGCGCGAGAACCCGGATTCGATTCCCGGCCGGTCAGACATTTATGTGATAGATAAATGTTTGTTCTCGGGTCATGGGTGTTTGTGTATATCCATGCCACCCGCGACACACGTAACCCTAGTGCGGGGGTGTGTGTGTAAACTTTTTTTTATTATTTATAAATAAATAATGTTCAATTAACTAGAGATATATTGGCACTATCGCAAGGGGCACTTTATCCATTAATTTATCTATTCCTCATCGTTGGATAAGAATAATATCAGAACCATTGTGTGTACTTAAGAGTTGCTGTTTACACATTTCTGAAGGATCTATGTCAAAGCCTCCAGAGTATCTCACGAAAAATATTATTATAATTAATTATGACAAGACCTTTTCTTTCTTCTATATGGATCACGGGGGAAATTTATGTTATTAATTTTTACTAGGGACAATAAACAATAATATCAAATAATAAAAAACTGAGTCACATTTAAAAGGCGGCCATATTGATGGAAATCGAAGTCATCTAAAGAATCTAAGAGCTAATGAATAAAAACAGATTTTTAAACATGACTTAATAATTGCAAAGAAAATAAAGTGTAATTATAACTTTTACTGTTCGCCTCATGGTCGAAATTCGACCTCAGCGGTTTAATCGATAACACTAAAGCTCGTTAATAGCCATCGAAAATCAGTTGACAAATAGAAAGTAAACAGGGTAGGTACAAAGGTTTTTTTTCACGTATTAATATGTACATTGAGTAATAGTAAACATTGCAGAAAATTGAAGGAGACAAGTTGAAACAAGGTAGTGGCTTTAACTTGAGTTCTCAATTATGTTTAGATGTCAACACAAGAGATGAATAACACTGATTGATTATTGGAAAATGTTCTGCGAGCTATATATTTAAGTATACAAAGTCAGATCACAGACTATATCTTATTCACTACTATTGCTAATCGGTCTAGAAATGAACCTATTAGATAATTATCAGCGGCGTGCACAAGATTATGACACTGGGTATGCGGCGGAGTACTCAGTCACAAAAATTTTTTTCTTTTATAGATTTTTAGCATAGCCACAGCCACGCGACGGATCTCTAAGTCGGAAACCATGCCAACAGAACAAGTCTTAGATGTACTACTATTCATGTACATCTTCTACGGCAACGCAGACAAAACAGCGATCGATCGTCGCGGCGGAACAAATTCTAATAAGTAAAATAATAAACTAAAATATTATAACTACTCACCCAGTCAGCTTCAATTGTCACATATTCAAGGTTCCGGTTACTTGACCAAAAGTATTTAATTTTAAGCAGACCTCCAGATGTTTTTCTGTATGGTGATGCTTCTTTGCCGCGGAATAGAAATTATTTAAATCTGAATATCCCGAATCAGTTCACACTGTACCAGAATTACTAAACAATATGCAAGGAAAACAATATAATTTAATCGTGTGTACACAACCACACAGCCAGTTATACGTTTCATAATTTTTAACATGAAATTTTCGAGTTACATTCCCTTTTAGCTGGTTTAATTGTTGTAACTCGGGTACACACCTACCTTTAGACACAATTTGAATCTTTTCACTGAATGACAATTGTGAGAACTTGTTATTTTTAATTTTTAATAAACACACATTTTCAACACAAACCTCACAATCAAATAACATTAAAAAAAATCAACAAACGCACTAGTAAAAGCAAATCACTACAATTATTATAGAAACTCAGTAATTAACTGTTAAATGTACACACTTTCAAATGTTAAAATGAAAAATCTTTTAAGAAAACTATAAATATGCTGGCGCAAACAAAATAGTAAACAATGCTTATCAAATGAAAAAAGCAAGATGGCCCCTGCGAAACACAAAACATTTCTGCTATTTAAACAACCTATTTATATTTATAAAACCTTACTAAACAAAAATGCATAATGTTAGATTTCCGCCTATTATTTTTACTCGGATTATAGGCAACGAACATTTCCGATTACTCCCGACAACTGCCGAACTTCCGTAGCCTGCCGCTGGAGTCGCGGCTTTCGATATTCATGGGTGTGTGCGTTTGCGAACTCTGCACGGCACCAAAATTACTACACACATGCGAACATATCTCCTGCGGAACGCGACGGCAGGAGTCGGTTGATTAGGTACATTATTTTGCAGCGCCGCTTGCTTGTCGCCAAACGCCTGGCAAAGAAATGCTTGCAAATAGGTGCTATTTATAAAATATTAGGCGATTTTAAGTTATTATATTTTGTTTATTCATTTATTTACTATTAATTAAAGTCATCTAAAACGTACGAACGTTTTATTAAAATATCTGTGAATGGCAAGTAAAGCACTGCATTTCTGCCTACAAGGAGCGCACGCTCCTGATAATTATCCTAAAAGACATATAAATACATTTCTGTTCTGCAGTAGCTTTAAGTTAATTTGTGCTGCTTGCTTCAAGGAACTTAGCATCTGTGGCCGACATGCAGATCTGTATATAAATTATAATCTCTACAAAGTTTCACATGGACGTCATGCTAGACATTATTAGATATGAGCTCATTACATTATTTTTTATATTTAAGTATAGAATAATACAAAAAAGTGGAATGTTATTTAAACCGAATAAGGTAATAATAATAAAATAATATTATTAATAATACTGTATTTGGCATAAAAAATTGTTTTACTTGGCACATTAATGTAAAAAAAAATTATGTTATATACAGTTAGAAACGTATTGATCGCTAATCAAATAACATCATAAAATAAAATATAAAAATTATCGATGCTGTAATCGAATAAAAACACAAAACAAATCGATGCGGTCACACAACAGACGATTAACACGTAATAAATTTACTTCTACTTTAAAAAAAAATAAGTGACTATTTAGGTTTATATTTTCTTTTCTTAATTTTATTGTACCCTCCCGTGCTATATTTTAGTGTATCTACCCAAAGAGTGTCTGGAAGAGATCGTTCATTAGCAATAATACAGCCTGTTGTATTTTCTATTTCTAGTTGAAGTTCCTTTATTACTGTTAGAGTGTACAAGCATATTCTAACTATCTACCTAGTAACACAATCATTAACTCAAGTTTTAATGACATGTTCCGGCTTAGGCCTATTTAAAATCACTTCGTTGGTCATTATTAATCCCGTCAGTTGGAATTAATTCACCCTTCAACCACCACGATCTGATATAGACTTAAAATATGTTGGACTTTTGAAGCTAAATATTTTTGGGTCATTTATTGAAACAAAAGGTGTAAAACCTATGTTCATATATGTTCCGATATCTATGGGCTTATTTTTTTCTTAACCAACCTATTCAACTCGTGTGGGCAACATCTTCCACTATATTCCACAGTAGTTACTTCACTCTGCACCCCCCATTCTAGCATGACAAGATTCTTTATTAGCATGGCTAGCTAGCTTCCTTCTTTCTAAATTCGACCATGAAATGTTTCGGTAATTAAATTGGATAGCCAGCCACGACAAAACAAAAAATGATTAAATGTAGATACAAGGTGAGTGAGACGTTAAAATAGTATCATTACTTAAAATAGTACTATTTAAAACAGCTATGTGAAAGGTTTTTTTTGATCTGTTTATTTGGGTCAACAAGCAAAGTTTACAATATAATAGGTATGATACATTATTTTACTTAGTCGGTAATCAGCACAGTTAACCACAGTTTGCTATTAAGTAAGTAAAGAAGCAAACATTGAAAGTGGGTAGCTTGGAAGCTTATTAAATAAAATTGTACTAATACTATGTACAGAAGATTGAGGTTACATTAAATGCTAAATTATATGAGCATTACGTATTGTTATTGAGTTGCTCTTGGCTTTTTATGCTTACAGCCGGAAAATGAACTCACGACTGGAAGTTGTCACAGCCGCCCGAACATGTGCACATCACCAGGAAAGATCCTAATGCGTTATCGTCCGAGAAAAAAAAATGTTGTTCTCGGGTAATGGATGTTTGAAATGTCATATTTGTGTATGACCATGCCACCGGCAACACAGAGAACCCTGGTGCGGGGGTGTGAGTGTGTAAACGTTTATTATTATTATTTACACCAATTTCGAAAAAAGAGGAGATTCCATGTCCGTGTGTGTGTATTTTTTTATGTATGTACAAACGTAACCGTTGTTTATGAACGGATTATGATAATTTTTTTAGTGTATAGACAATAGCTTGAAATTAATTCCTCGTAATTATGAACAGCTTCTCAGGATGTATTCTCAAAATAAGGTGTGAAACTACTCAGCGAATAACAATAATTTAGCCGTTTTAAGATATTTGCTGTGGTAATGTTCATCATTAAAAAAACAGTCTATCAAACAAAACGGATTAGACTAATTTGAACCTTGTTTTGAGCTGGTTTCTTCTAGTATTTGTTATATTGCTAATATCATCCCATAATGCTGAAATTATGACGAAAACAACACCACCCTTTAATGATTAGGACTCAGGGAACAACACTGAGAAAGACAGAAGCTACATTTAAGTGTCTTGGGCAGACATGCCGCTTATAATCAAGTGCGTGCTCCGCTCATCCCGTTACATAATAAAATTATATATAATTATATTCCATACTTATTACGTAAGAATATTTGCATTAAAAATTGAAATATAAAAAAGTTTTTTATACAAAATTAAATCGACTTTAAAAAAAACAATAAAATTTTACTAAAAATTAAAATAAAATATTATTATATTCATTGCATACTGAAATGTTAAAGTGTGAAGCCTGATACACAATAATATTAAGCGATTTAAACACCTTTATTAATAAGGAAATATAATACTAACAAAATAGTGCGATGTGGCAGGATTGAACCTGGCGTATCAACCAACTATCTAAATGACTTGGCCCGATGTACATGTAGCGGGTAAAACATTTACTTTATTAAAAATTATTTACACTTGTTAATAAAATTTTATTTAATATTTTATTTAAAAAAAAACCTTTTTATAACTTAACAACTATTACCGGTTTTTTTATATTCATTTTAAAGTTCTGCTATGTACTAAAAAAGCATTTAAAAGAAACTGAAAATTAGAAATAGTTTATATGCAACCCAAACCTAACGGGAAATACCAATTACTATCAAATAAGCCCGAGCTGTACGACGTAAAAATTATTCAATCAGTGAACCAAATAAATACATTAAGAGTTTAAAGTACAGGTTTTGATATATTTTCATTCATCGAACGAATATTAAATAAACCTATCTGGAGGTAATTTTAATTTGTAAACTGTGAAATATTTAATTTTAATATAATTTATATTTAAACATGTTTTTAATAAAATATACATTTGTTCAACTTCTCCTTTATGTATTTTAATATATAATTGTGTTTTTTTTTATAACGGTATTTAATAAATGAAACATTGTTACGTTGACATCTTTTTGCAATGGCTATTGAGGTAGGTACAATTATGAAATCGTGTGATCGATATTACACTAATATGAGAATATGATAAACTTGAATTCAATTGAATTGAATAAATAAGTCATTATTCAAGTCCGGAATGGATTCATATGGAATAGGGATTCGTTACAGTAAATGTTTGAAGGAGTTTTAGTTATTAGAGAGAAATTTAGCGACTTAAGTTTTTCCTTTAGTTTTTATAATAAGGATTTATATGAATTGTTTATTAGGATCTGTAATTTCAACAACAAAAGGGAATAATTAACTGTCGAATGTTTTCTGCACTCTAAAGTATGCATATTAAATTATTAAAAAAAATATTTTTGCATGCCTCATAACGAGTTCATTTATCGTTCATTACATACTTAAATTTCACATGCTACTCTTAATAAAAATTTGAATTTGACATATTCTAAATTGCTGTACAACCGGTTCTTTATATACTCTTTTGGACAAAATTAAAATTGTTGTTTTACGAAGATAATTCGTCATTCGGTCCGTAAATACTGTGGGCAATAAATGTACCAAATTCATCTTTTTCGTTCAATAGATCAAGGCCAAAATCTCCATGACAAACGAACAGGCAAACATACGATTCTATAACATTTTTATTGTTTTAACCAGTAGTTACAAACAGGATAATATCATCCACATTTGGCACTTGTGGAATGGTACCCAGAACGCCGCCAACATTGCTCCCTGTTACACTCAAAGAATGCTATAGGTATACAATATATCTGCCAATATTACATAGTCATCTGAAGTATATTCCTTCCTACTTACTGTTTTACACAAAAAAATGTCGAAGATTATTACTTTTCAGTTAAAAATACCTATCAGTTTATCAGTTGTTCAGCCAGTCTAACCATGACGGTAACAAAAAAAGAACATTGTAATAAATGAAATGTAACTAAACAAGGAGGAATTACATAACAATAAAGTTCAGTTGTTTTGATTTCCTATTTAAATTTTAAACTGTAAACTTTAATTTCATAAATGAGAATTTTCTAGTAACAGACAGTATACAGATAGTACAATAAATGTATTACCAAAAAGCAATAATGATTTTCGTTTGCCTTAAAGATAACGTGTGAAATCGTAAACATATTTTATTACATATGTATTTGCTATATTTATAACACAAAACTTTATTATATTTAATGATGAGAGCCAAATACTACAACAAAAGCAAATATTTGTGCCGTTCCCAGATATTTCAGTAATTTGGAAAGTCGACGCGCAATTTACTCACCAACATTACTTTCCACATGGATGGCACCGCGGGCAAACCTAGGACGTTATCGTACGAGCTTACAGCAAATACACTTCAATAGACAAATAAAACGTATGAAAGAAGCGAACTACAATTAACTTAGAATGTTTAGTATAAACGTTTCTATCCCGAGATTGTGTACATACATATACATAATACGACACTCAAATATGTCATATTTAACAAGATCGTCCTTTAAACGCATTAAATACATGTTAAATTACTATATGCACGTATTTTAACTGAATTTTACCACAACAATTAATTAGGGACACAAACATAGCGATCTTCACTGATATAGAGATATTGATTGAATTGTAAGTCTCTTTATGGCTGTAGTTGACATGGCGTGTACACGCTCCATCCGTGTCTCGATAAAATAACGATTTTACTCTGTGAGGAGTCATTTTGAAAGGTTTGTCTTGGTATAAGCTGTTAAAATAATAAACGTGTAAGTATGGAAGTGGAAGAATGTGAACCGATCGAATAAGGTAGATATTCACGCTGACAGATAAGAAATTCGAGCTGTAATTGTCACGTGGTCTTTTCAAGAGGATTCCAAAGAATGTTATATGAAACCTTTGTATTGGATGATTGTTCTCTCATGAGATCGGGAGACGGCGTGTACATAAGATCGAAGAGCGTTTAGTACATACCGGTCGGTTCAGACGAGGGATCGGCGTTCGCTGGTATTCAGCCGCTGGTAGCCATTCCTTGTGAGACCACGTGATAGGAAATTGTAAACAAATTGCATTAGTGATTATCGGGTGATACGAAGGATTGGCCGCGGGAAAACGCGCGAACGGGGCGCGGCGCGAGTCGTGACTGGCAGATGTAGTGACGCGCGCCCCCAAGAACCTCCCCATCGATTTAAATTTCTTACATTTCATTCATTCGAATCACGCGAGTAGTTTATCGAGTCATATCGAATAGCTGTAACTAATCTAACAATTGCAAACATGTTTGCTTTTGTATTAAAATGTGTTTTAAAAACAAGTTGCTTTCTATTAATCGATTTAGTTAATTTATTTACTTTACAAGGACAATTTTGTTTTTCGAAAAAGTGATATGTGGCAATTATATTAACTTGCTGCAGGATCGAGTCCAAGTCTCTCAAGATTCCATGGGACATCCGCAATCTGTTCGTAGACCAATCTTTCTTATGAGGACATTAAGGAGAATAATTATCGGGTATGCTGGTTTTCTAATGATCTATTTCTTAACCGAACTATGTGGTTTGATCTAACGAAAGTATTAAGTATAATACTGATGATGCAAATTTGATAATTTATGCTATTCGTAAAATTACATGTGCAGCATAGTTAATATTCGTACACAGGTTAAACCAGTAAAGCATGTTGAAACATATTAGAATAACATCAAATATGTACACATGTTTGAAAAAACAAATAAATTCATTCATTAATTCCGGCTTTTTACTATAATTGAGATATAATAAACTATTACAAAATGTAATGGACAAAAGAAAAAAAACTTCATTTTTGTTTAATCTTATCATATTTAAGTAACAGAGAAATGTCTACTGTAAACCAAATTCACGACGATTTCGACATGTATAATATCTTAACCATGTCATCGGTTACGCCCGACTAATTTCCGACTAAGCAACTATATGAGTAAGCCGATACACAGAAATAATTCAGTGTTACTATAGTTCGCACATTTCAATATAATGTACGATGTGAGAAATTTTCTAAAAATAAAACGTTAGTTGCCGTTTATTCGATGTATAAAAAACTCGGTAAGCTAACATTGATATCAACTCGAATCCCCACGCCCCCGCGCCCGGTGACATGCCGCACGCATGCGCCGGTCGATTTCACACTCGGTCAGTGGGCCGGTGTGAATTCCTGTTGAAAACAAACAGGCTCCGAGCAGACGGCGAGGCGCCGTATCACTTCACCTGCACCTGTGGAGTGTCAAAAACTTAACCAGGACATGACATTGACAGTCAGGAACGAAACCTCAAGCGCGAACCATCAACCGCCCTCGGGAGCCTAGCGTAACTTTACGCTTACCCGAATGTAGTTTGGAGACGCTTAAAAATCTGTTGAATGACGTTAAAAACTCCCATGTGTAATTACATCTCAACTTCAGAATCACCATTGTAAACTATATACCGTATTCGGACTTATGAAAACAAATTTCATGATATGACATTAACTTAAATTTAATCTGAACACCTTTGGGTTATCAGATAAAATACCTAATTTAGTGCCGGTGTTAGCGTGTGTGTCCTGGTTGTAAATTTACCCCCGGCAGACAGGCAGCGAACAAACATTCAGTATGACAGAGACAAACAAACAAGAATTAAAAAAAATATATATTTTATCCTCTTTTTTATATTAACTATGCATATTCGGCTAATTTATTAGTATATATCTTCTACATGACTATACTAGCTGACTGGACAGATTTTGCATTTAAATACATATAAACACTTCACTTCATCACACTGAGTTGACTGTTACATACTGCCTATAGATATTAAGTTCAATCTTCCCCTATTAAAATATTAACATAATAAATAAATAGATAAATAAAACTTCCGTTTACAAAAAAAATTCATCTTAGCTATTCACCATGGTCTAAAAAAATGAATTAATGATTAAAAAAAAATCAAATGTTCTAGCCATTCAATAAGTTACACGACCAGTAACATACGTACCAGAGTTTATTGTACTTTTACATAAAATAAATTAATGCTTGAAAACTATATGATTACAGATTTAAGGATCAGAAATAAACGATGTTCCTTTGTACACTATTTCATTCTATTCAATTTTCAAATCATCTATCAAATTTCCATGTTGTATTTTCTCTTTCAATGAGTTTTTGTAAACTTTTGCCGCAAAAATTTTGATCGTCATGTTCATGCATATTTCTAATTTTTCTATTGCCTATGCAAATGTTACGCAAACATAATCTTTACGACGACATATCATGCAAACGAATCGTTTAAAATGTATTTGGGTCCTTCATTATGATATACGAGCTTGTATGATTTACATATAAAACAATACTTTGACCCAGAAGACGAATATATAGATCCTAGTTTAAAGTGTATAAAGCTTTTTAAATACGACATTATTTAGGTAACTTAAAATTCATGATTATTGCTACCCCTAATTGACCTATACCTGGGTTACGGTTTCGTGTCAAGATATCAAGAGGGATTAAGACCATAGCAGCCCGAACGCTGGCTGGAGACCTCACGCGGCTTTGAAAACATTATGGAGATCTCTCAGATGAGAAAATTTGTTTCGTATTTTTCTACATCAAAGTAGGTGATAACGCTTTAAAAATAGATCTGCGTGTAAGATTCGAAACTAGATCCTCGAACGCTTTAGCGACATTCTAACCACTAAGCTACAGTGTAACTAAGGCTAACGGTGCATCAGGGTCAAGATCAAAATAGTGCCCTTCATAATTATATCTGAAGTGCAAGATGAAATGCTATTTAAGAGTTACAAAATACACAATTTGTCCACATATTCACACCTATTTCTATAAGATTTCATATATTACATATGACATGCACAGACAGGCAAAATTTATCTGTCACGTATCGACCGACAAACTGTGTCACAGTTTGACTGACATTTGCCTAATTACTTGTACTCACTTAGAATCAACTTTAAATTAAGAAGTTTAACTTGGGACGCTTCGCTCAGCAATCAGGCATAATCACAACCGAGTCAAAATTTCGTCTAAATATTGCAAATACTTTGTACATTTTCGTTTCATCTTCTAATAAAAGTGGAACTAAATGAACATCCGGTTCACCTAATGATAAGCGATGTCCGCCGCCCGTGGACATTCATTATAAATAAGCCAACGACACGTTGTCCAAAAAATGTAGAGGAGGATCTACTTACCAATTTTTTTTTACTGCTTACCGGCTTTAAGAATATGTTTTTTTCTCCACTGCCCTAATCGAACTGTTCAAATGATCCACCAACGAATAGAATTAATTAGTGTTGCATTAGCACCTTCAAACCACGTGAGTAAATTTATAGCATCAATTGAAAACCGGCTTGATCTAATCTTCCCCTAATCTTGCTTTATTGAGTACCTTAACGATTACTTGACCTAATTCACCGTCACTCTCGCCAATCTAGAAGCAGTGTGTACAAGATCGGACGATCTACATATTATCAAACTAACTTCACATTGAAATTGTAATCTATGAAGTATTTATCTCAATATTGACTTTTTTATGCTAGCTTTGCACATGAGTTTGTGCTATTCTTAGACAGACAAACTAAAGAAATGCTACCTTATGGTACGTGGTCACCGTCTTCCATGAATATATACAAGAATAAGACCTCAATTAATGTCAGAGGATGTCATTTCAGAGGATGTAAGTGACTCTATCAATCCTTGTGCTCAAGCCGACCTCACCTATTTGTGGTGCACCCTGCGGATCAACGGACGAGGCTCGCCGGCGTCTTTACCGATTATAGTCTCAACGGTACTCGTGCAAGGTTATATGGTTCTGTAACCGCCTGGCTAGCTACGAGGGTCCCCCGCTTTCATCTGTAGCATGTTGGTGATGCTTCTATTGTTATGGATGTCTATCGGTGGCGGAAACCACACACCGTTAGCTAGCCTGTCTGCTCGTCTGTCAGCGTGTGTGTCAGTGAGAGAGGTCTGAGATATTTTATTAATGTTATCTGAAAAGTAGATTTATTACAATTTTCCTGCCACAGCGATTATTAATATAATGCGGTGAACAATATAGTGGTTTATAGTGGTTGGTTGGTGGTGGAAGAGATGGTCTCAACATAATAAATTATAATCGCTAATTGTAAATTATACCATAATAAAGGTTTAAATTAATCATAATACCATAGTATTCACAATTGGATCAGTATGCTTCGGATGTCACTGTCAATGTTGGAATGAATAGCAGAAAAAGGTTTCACAAAAATATTTTCATAAAATAAGAAATAAATCTCCCACAATGCGATCACAGCACCACTGAATCCTGGGATCAATTGTGAATTTCATGATCCGGAGACCCCCTTGAATACAAACAAAAAATATCATCAAAATTGGTCCGGTCACTTAAGAGGAGCTCAGTGACATAGACGCGTACAAAATAATGTTACAAATAAATAAACGTTTACACACTCACGCCCCCGTACTAGGATTCCCTGTGTTGCGGGTGGCATGGACATTCACAAATATGACATCACACACACCCATGACCCGAGAACAAACATTTATCTGTCACATAAATGTCTGCCCCGGCCAGGAATCGAACCCGGGACCCCTCGCTCGGCAGGCAGGGTTACTACCAACTAGGCTATGGGGTCGTCAAATATAAAAATTTATAAAAAAATGCATATGGCTTGATCTGTGTACATTTCAGATGATATAACAAAATGCTGACTATAGCTTACCTTGTAACAAATATAGCCTTTAAGTGGCGATATGTTCTTACTGCATAATCGATTTAGTCTATACTTGTCTTTAATACGATATGTTATTTGTTTAAACCTGTATTATAGTACTTGTTTACGTAGTAAATTTAGCACTAGCTTATATGTATAAACTATAACTAGATATTTAACTTCATAATAGCCTTCTCTGCCAGTCAATCTTACGTTTCAACTGATATCAGCCCTTACGTTCAAATTCACACGTCGTACACGTCCGAGATGGACAGAATTGTTGAAACATGTCGGACATTTTCGCAGACGGACAGTTGACTAATTCAAGAAGAGTAACGTTTCCGGAAGAATTCACTGTCAACGAAAATTACTAACAAAACTTGTAACAGTTCCTAGTAGACAGGCACTAGTCTTCTAGCACGGTCGAAACACAAATGTGCCCTGCCACTATTCATAACAACTCTATTTTTATCGAACGCACGGAATCTTGAAACTTTAAGACCAGCCACATAAAACTAGTCTAAATTGACTCGATTGATACAATATCAATCGGTAGCAACACAGTATCTTCTGCGATGAAAACATCACAACGAGAAACAACAACTCGATCGGTGACAACTTCGATCTAAACATTGTCACGTCACTGCCAAAGACTGACGCTCGGATAACAGGTGAGGTAATCCGCAACTGAGATTGAAACGCTGTTAAGATGCCTGTGCACTAGTTACGTTTGCTTTGAGATAAATAACATACGATTTGATAGCGACAAGGAAAATTTAAAAACGTCAGCGTGTACGGAGAGTATGTTGTTGGTGAGTCCCTTACGTCGTTGAAGGTTTCGAAATTCATCATCACTAACTTGGCCCTAGTCAGTCTATATATAGTTGATAAAATAAACAAAAGCTATAATAATGGTTAAAATACCGAAATAGCCAAACTATATAACAAATTAAATTAGTATTAATTTACTTTGCAAAAATCCACAAGCACAATGTATCATAATATATACTTCTATACTTACATAGAACTCTCTCTAAACCTAACTCCCTCCCTCCCACGACGAAAAACATGCATTTATGATAAATAAAAGTATATACCAACACACATACCGTCACCAACACATGTTGCGCTCTGAAAAAAACATACCCCCTCACCCTGAGGACGTTCTGCTCTATGTGTGTTAGTATATACTTTTATTTATCATAAATGCATGTTTCCCTTGTTGGGAGAGAGGGAAGTTCTATGCATGTATAGAAGTATATACCATCATACATTGCGCTTGCGGATTGTTGAAAAGTAAATTAATACTAATTTAATAACAATGAATTTCCGCAAAGTAACGCCTGATACTATCAACTGCAACTATATAACAGCCTATTTAATAACAATTTATCATATTCTCTAAACTTATCATATGTCATAAATTACAAGATTACCATTGATAGATTTTATTAAGACTATGCAGTATCCTTATAAATACATTCTAGCAAATGTACAATTCGGTGACGGTAGCAAGTCTTACTTGATTTACATAGAACATTTCGATCGGATATTAACCACAAAGGTTTTGTCTAAACATAGTTTATACTTACCTTAATTATGACTATTTTTGAGGGCACAACATTGGTTTACAATATAATAACACTGACGCATGATTAGGTATGAAGTGATCCAATACTGATATGAAATTATCTGTTTGTATAAAATAATTAGCCTTCGGAAATCTGCCCTAAGGTTTACAAAAAAAATTTTACATTGCAAAATCGTTCAAACAAATTAAATGGTCCCTTTCATTTCTGCCTTTACATACACAGCGTTAGTTTACATCGTGAACGGTTGTTGGCGTTTAGGGTCATATTAGCCTCACAAACAGACATGATAATCGATCGGGGCAAACCAATCGATCGCGACTGATTGTGGATTCACTACTTTAGGCCGACAACATTGCAAGTGCTAACTGGCGAGCGACGAAATGGAAATCACGCAAAACTTTACACTCAAGCCGTTACACTGATCGGAATGCCTTAAAGTTTTATGCCAAAAGTGTATTCCGCTAACTGATCTCACGAACCAGGTGATCACGCGATTTATTATTCACGTACCTATATGTACGTTGTTATTAGAAACGAGTGTTGATGAAGTGGTTTTATTGGAAATTTTTATGATAAAATTTATAATAGGTAAAGACGACTATGATTAATTAATATGAAATGAAATAATATTTTGTTCGCAGTTAGTTTTTACAAACACTTTTCGAACGTCAAACTACGTCATCGCTTCAACAAATCCCTACCGTGAATGGTCTCGGAAGAAGAAGCGGCAAGAAACTCCAGAGGAGTTTTTTTTCCTACTCACAGTTACAGAACGCCCTTAAACTGACTTAATATTAAACTCATGTCCAAGCAGTCTTATCCTTAAAGTAATCATCAAGTTTGTATTAACCTTTCCGCATAAGAACGCCTTTGACGTGAGTTTTAAATTTACAATATGGCATTTCTGTCAATTTTAATGGAATTTTATTATAAATATTTACGCATCTACCCATGAAAGAGCCAACAGTTTTGCTTAGTCTGAAATTTTGAACAATTAGTTTAACAATAAAAAAAAGGAAGCAAACATAAATTGTAAATACGCTGATGGCAGTCAACGAAATCAATGTCACATAAAACATGTTTTAGAGCATTATTGCCACATCCACTGCATACGACTTCGACGCAATGCCACCCGTGAAGAAAGCGGGTAAAACTTAAGATTCCAGACAAAGAGTTACAGCTAGCCAAGCAGATAAAGCACTACTACAGCGCATAATTATAATCAGGATTAAATTGTACGGTAGAACAGGACAACTTTCGCCTAGTCTATTGTTCAGTAGGATACACGACAAGCAGAAGAGGTTGGCTTGAACTCGAGGATGGGAGAAAACTTACACCCCAATAGATATAAAAACATTTTATGTCACTTTCATATAACATATACTAAATAAATTTTACCTCCGCGAGTATCTCGAAGTCTTGGATCTCTGCCGTTTTGTACAAGTGGCTGTAGTGGCGACGACATGATCCCGTCGTCAAATGGAAATCTAGCGGAACTTTGTCACTCTAACGCTGAGTTTAAACATTTGTGAGAATACCTCAAAGAAAAGTTTTATTCGAAAAGTGAAGACCGTTATTCAGATTTCTGATTCTGAACCGATAAGCGATTAGCGATTAAGGACACAACAATTCGATTATCAAATTAATATTATTAATTCCTTTTTACGGTCTGAAGTTTCGACGAAAAGCTACCGTGCCGTCATTTGTAAACAAAATGTAGCTAATTCGATTCAATGTCGTTTAATTATTTAGTTATTCTGTAAATAAACGTAAGCACGTCATTTTTTGCTTCTACTTTCTTTATTTCGAAAAGATGCTTTTACTTTAACCTCGGTTATTTTAAAGGGAAGCACGAGCTCGATATAAGAGAGATAGTTGAATCTATCATCTTCACACAAGGCATCGACAAAAAACGTGCCCGATATTCCAATGTTACGTAAGCGGTCCTAACTTGGAATAAGTAATTTACTTAATTACAGTAACTGCGTTATTATTACTACCACCGAAATACTTGATTTTAAACTGATATCGTCACAAGCATTTATTAACTCCGGTCCAGTAAAACACAATGCGCTTGCGTTTAATTATATTCAATACATAATATCACACTGAAAATACCATTAGCCTCTAATCACTAGGTGTTGCTTCCAGCGACTCTCGCCACCGACTGCGCAAACCACCATTGACATAGTTCTTAAGAACGCTTAACAACGCCACCAAGTGGAGATTAGTGATAGTTGACTATTATAATCAATTGACATACTTTATTTGTAACGACATGTAGAAAAACCGTAATATAAACATAAATAACATTATAATTACTAAAGTACGCTAACACATTATACATTTTGACCGCAACAGCATATTATACATTTTAAACATATTGCATATAAGTAATTGCGTCCAAATATCGGTATAAAAAGTATATGTCTCGAGTACCTATTACAATTAAAAATACCTGAATAATATTATTCCATTCCTCGACGTTAGTGACACAAGTGCGTCACGAAAGCCGTTCGATTTTTGTATTGTTTCGCGATTGGCATTCGTTTTGGGAATGGAATTTTATTTGTCGTGCCGGTCGTCCGCCCCGCGGCCGGGAGGACGGACCGGAGAGACGGAACAAAATTAGTTTGGGAAATAGTTCTCTTAAACCGTGCTTGCGTGAACATAGGGAGTGTAATCAGTTTATTGGATTTGAGGAGTTTGTATTTACAAGTTGTGGAATCCAGAAAGTGTTACTAGAATTGCGGCAATACATCGGGCGCATTCGGAGTTTGGATTATTTATGAACGGCTCTGAGCAAGAATCGTGGAGCATGCCCCCAGCCCCCGCAACGTGTACTGAAGCCCGACACTGTACCTCCACAAGATTTTATTAAGCTTTAAACAGACAAATAAACAGATAACACCTGACGTTAAGGTATCGCCACGCGATGAAGACATTACTTTCATAATTCATAACACCAAAGCACGACACCATGTTACAGTTTTATGGGAACAGCGACGAGGATTCTTTTTGAAACAATGCACGTACGATGTAGTGTCGTACAACCGTTAGAGCACATGAAGACCAGATATACATTTATCTGATATAGATAGAATGATACTAAACTTACGTCTATCCAAAGACTCCTCGCAAAGACAGTCATCAATCATGACCACCTGTTCTTGTACGTGGTATAAAGGTAATGTCAGGTAAGCGGTCAAAATCCCCCATATGTATTACTCCCGGGGTGTCATCGTTGCAGGCGTAGAAGAAAGTCCTAATCCAATTGTCAACCAGCTCTTCAGCAATGCATGCAAAGATATTAAAATCTGCCAAGGGTATGCAATAAATGCAGGGTGGTAGACAGTGAAGCAGATAAATAATCTTAGTGTAATATATGCAACCTCTTTGACATATTACAATAGTCTATGTGTGATATAACAAAGCAAATTGGGTCGGTCATCTTAAAAGTACTAAAAGAATAGAGTTGTTTTCCTGTATTTATTTCATTTTATTACAACATCTTTCACAAATACATGATATTTTGGCGACGATTAACTTCACGCGTGTTGTGAATATCTTATTAATTATTTTAGTGGAAGTGCGTAAAATGTTTGCAAATACAAGCATGATGTTCGGTGGCAGCCTCGCCTTTGACCATCGCTCCCAAGAATGGAGTATTTTTCGAAGTCGTTTTATCCAGTACTGTACGGCGAATGACATTAATAGCAACACCGATAAGTCTGGAGTGAAGCGGCGGGCGTTACTTCTGACCGCGATGGTGGAGGAAACATATCGCGTAACTAAGGATTTGGTGTTTCCGGCGGGTCTTGATAACATGGAATATGAGACGTTGTTACAGAAATTGTCGAATCATTTTCAGTCCAAGAGAAGTACTTTTGCTGAAAGATTTATCTTCTATAAAGCTGAACAACGTCCAGGAGAAGATCTAGCTGAATGGGCTGCGCGAGTCCGTAGTTTGGCGCAATTTTGCGGTTTCAAATCGGAATTAGAGACAGCCCTGCATGATAGGTTTGTTTTAGGGTTGGAGAATGCAAAGGAAAAAGAGAAATTGTTTGCAGAAGACATCGAGACATTAACTTTTTCAAAGGCTTTGGAGTTGGCGCAAGGTGTGCATTGCGCTCGAATGGCACTACAATCGACGCAGAATAGCGCCGTGGTACCCGTAGAGCCATCAGCGCAGCCCGTCTATGCGATACGGGCCGCAACGAATAACAGCGCTGCTGGTGTCATCACGAATAATAAAGTGAATACATCACGAATGGCAAGATGTTGCGATGTATGTGGTTACAAAAATCATTCGTCTGAAAAGTGTCGTTTCATTAATTATACATGTCAGAAATGTAATAAAAAGGGTCATTTAAAGCGAGTATGTAAGTCTAAAGCTATGGACAGTAATTACTTAGGCGTAGATGATGACAACTTGTTAGAAGGTATTAATGATTTGTTTAATATTGTTGATCCGGATAGGAATAGGCCAATATTACGAAATGCCTTAATAGGAGGAAAACAAATTGTATGCGAAATTGACTGTGATAGTTCGGTATCTGTTTTACCTAAGTCAGTGTATCAACAGTACTTTGATGGTAAGAGCTATAATTTGGTTCCTTGTAACATAATGTTTAATTTTTATACTGGAGTTCAAATATTGACTGAAGGTTGCTTGACATTGCCGATAACTTTTGAAGGATGCACTAAGTCAATTAAGTTTTTTGTTATATCAACAAACGTAAAACGTTCACCCCTTTTAGGCCGAGATTTTATGAAATTATTTAATTTGCATATATGTGGACTGAATTGCAACAGTTTGGTTATTTCAAAGGAGGACAGTAAGTATTTCATGAAAAAATACTATGAGTTTTTTAGTGATGAGTTAGGTAAATTCAATAAATACAAGGTAAGCCTTAAGCTTAAACCGGAAGCTCAAATGAAGTTCTTTAAACCACGTCCAGTTCCCTTAGCTATTAAAACTAAAGTTGAACAAGAATTAAAAAGAATGGTAGAACTAGGTATTTTAGAGAAAGTGGATCATTCTGACGTTGCCACGCCTATCGTTCCAGTTTTGCGTCCAGACGGAAACGTCAGGATTTGTGGAGATTTTTCTGTAACGCTAAATAAATATCTGTACTTAGACCATTTTACTCTACCGCGTATTGAAAATTTGTTTGCTAAACTTCACGGAGGGGTTGAGTTCTCAAAACTTGATTTATCACGTGCTTACTCGCAATTAGAATTAGACAAATCAAAGAAATTGACATGTATAAATACTCATATAGGTTTGTTTTGTTACAATAGGTTAGTGTTCGGTTTGGCAAATGCACCTTTTATTTTTCAACGTACAATGGAACATCTGCTCGGAGATATTGAGGGAGTATTTATTTACATTGACGACATATTAATAACAGCTCCTAATAGGGTAACTCATTTAAACAGATTAAATGAGGTATTAAAACGTTTACAGTAGGCTGGATTGCGTTTGAAGCGAGACAAATGTGAATTATTTAAGGAATTAGTGGAGTACCTTGGTTTTATTATAGATAAAAGTGGACTTCATAAATCGAAACAAAAGGTTGAAGCTATTTTACAGTGTAGTCCGCCGAAAAATGCAACTGAATTAAAACCTTTTCTGGGCATGGTTAATTATTACCGATGTTTTGTTCCACAGACATCATCCGTTTTAAGTCCTTTACATAAATTATTACAAAAAGAGAATAAGTGGGCTTGGACTAAGGAACACGAGGAGGGTTTTTTTAAAATTAAACAAGAACTAGCTTCTGATCGTGTCCTCGCGCATTACAACCCCGAGTACACCACCATAGTTACGTGTGACGCTGGCCCAGCCGGGCTGGGCACCGTGCTGACGCAACGGCAACCGGACGGCAGCGAGCATGTGGTGGCGTATGCGTCACGCTCTCTTTGTAAGGCTGAGACTAATTATGCGCAGATTCAGAAAGAAGCTACTGCTATTGTATTCGCTATTAAGA
>PDGT01000101.1:857855-890882 GCA_003671415.1 Megathymus violae | reverse complement strand
ATTGTTTGCCTCTATTGTTTTCCTCTATTGTTTTCCTCTATTGTTTGCCTCACCGTAACGGTCGGCCACCCTTCTAGAGACTTCGCAAGCCTGCCGACTTCGAGAAGCTTCGTAACAATATTATGTTTGCCGTCGTGAACTTGCAGTAGAAAACGGTTGCATTTTACGCGGTCATAAAGTTATTATTCCATCAATATTTAGAAAGACTCTTTTGAATGAATTATATAGTTCTCATTTTGGAATAGTGAAATGTAAGTCAGAAGCGAGATCTCATATGTGGTGGCCTAACATAGATAGGGATATAGAAGAGAAAATTGGCTCATGTAGCATTTGTAATACAATGCGGAGTAATCCACCACATGCACCTCTCGCACCATGGCCTTTCCCTAGAAAAGTGTGGGAACGCATCCATGTAGATATGTTTTTATTGAGCGGTAGGCATTATTTAATCGTAATTGATGCTCATTCTAAATGGGTCGAATGTTTTCTGATGATCAAAACTGATAGCGAAGCAGTTATTAGTCAGCTCTGCGAATTATTTTCCAGATTCGGTTTAGTGCATACTTTAGTAAGCGACAATGCCTCGAATTTTACGTCAGAAGCATTTGAATCTTTTTGTCGTTTAAATGGAATAAAACATTTAACAATAGCGCCCTATCATCCGGCTTCCAATGGACAGGCCGAAAATACATGCAAAACAGTAAAAACTGGTTTGAAAGCTATTTTGGCCAATAATGGTAATCCAAAAGTTATTGCTTCAAATTTAAATAAATTTTTATTTGATTATCGGAATTCTGTTCATTTAACTACAGGATTTTCGCCTGCTCAGTTGATGTTAGGTCGACCCCAACGTTGTCGGCTCGATCTATTGCGAGAACCAGATACACTACCTTCGTCGTCGTCAGCGGCCGTTAGAGATAATGCAGCTAAAAAGCAAGATGTTTATAGTAAGCATTATAGAGGTAAAATGATTGTTAATTTTAATATTGGAGACAGAGTTCTAGTTAAGCATTTTTATAATAATGGTAATAAATTTTGTTGGAAATATGGATTAGTAAAAGGTCAATTAGGTACTCGAATGTTTAATGTTTTCATACCAGAATTGAATTCTATTGTAAAGAAACATATCGATCATTTGCTGGCGTACAAAGGAAGCTCATCAGCTGATGTACTTGATAATATTAGCTGCTGTGAGTTTGAGGAACACGCATTCTATCGAGCGGCCTCAGAACCAAAATTGAGCAACACAACTCCAACACCCGGCCCTGACTTAGAGGTTTCCGACGACTTCGGTGCTACTGCGCCGTCCTCATCGACACCTGTTCGGGACGTTTCTTTAGCAGAAGGGGAGGAGGATAGCTCCGAAGACGAGTTTTTGGATCCTGTTGAGCAATTTGACAATTCTAATGCTGAACCTGAGTTTGTACGCCGATATCCGATTAGGTCAACGAGAAACTTTGTTAATTATAAGTGTTAAATTGGTTATTTTATATTTATATTTTGCATCTAGTCGGGGAGAGATGTAATATATGCAACCTCTTTGACATATTACAATAGTCTGTGTGATATAAAAAAGCAAATTGGGTCGGTCATCTTAAAAGTACTAAAAGAATAGAGTTGTTTTGCTGTATTTATTTCATTTTATTACAACATCTTTCACAAATACATGATACTTAGAAATCATTTTAACATTTAAGAGGTATTTGATTCTCGACTTATTTTCGTTTAGTATTTTATAGAACGCTTTATCAGTAGTCCTGAACGCGCAGAGACACTTCCATTTTACTTTAAACGTACACTAGCCACGCCAGGTCGTAATATAAATAGAGTTCCTTAATCGTATTAATTGATTCTTAATATTCTTTCCAAGCCTCCGTTCGCAAACGTTTTAAAGAGAATTGGCTACGAATTGCGCATACTAATCTCGGGCGTAATAAAGTGGGCGCGGATGCACGGACGGGCCCCGGACGGACCGGGAACAATGTAAATAAGTTAACGTGAGCCGAAACGCCACTCACAGGAGTGCGGACTACGGCTTACATGCTTAGTGATGCGAAACACGGAAGGATGTTATTAGTAAACGTGCTAAAAAAATTATTCGCAAATAAGATAATATTTGATATTGATAATTATTTTGAACAAGCTGATAGACCAATTGATCGTAAATGGACATCGTGGTAACGCTTACACGTCGATACGGTTATCTCCGAATTTTATCATATGATTTTTTCCATACACAGGACGATCGATCACACTAGGCTATACTATAGCTACACAGTATATATTTCGTGATACCCTTTAACACACACCAGTCTGTCGTATGGGAATATCTAGTTCGAACGTTTCGAAGATATTTGATAATCAATTAAATACCGTTAACAACTTAAATATCTACTTACATACATATCTACCTGAAAGTTTACCATAATGTTTCCAAAGGTGAGTGAAATTTGGCATCCCATATTTATTTGTCAGCGTGTGGGCAATGATCTTTATATTATGAGATCACAGACCATCATGTAATGATGAAAAATACCTAATTTTAGAGATCGGCTATTAATCTCTTTAGCAATCCCCACGTTGTCACACTTGTAAATAGTGAATCGTACTCTGTAAATGATAATAACCATACGATCAATTCGAACGCATTACAATGTCCCACTTACGAGGAATGAGAGCGAGAGGGAAGGCCTTGTCATGTTCATTGCAAATCACTAATTGATTCCGTTCGTTGTAACGGTTCCACCGATATCCGCTGGCGGCGGCCCAACTCTAGCGCAACACGGACGGCCGACAGATTAAAAACGATCCCATTATTTTGGAGATTGTAACATGATGGAATGTCGAATTGCATTTATTTAAATGGGGTTCCGTTAGACGATGTGTTTTTTTTAATACACTGCAAATTACCAATTTACTTACACTGAATATCTGGCAATTTTCCCCTAATTATTAATAACGGATTTAATTAATAATTATCATCACAATTGGGCAATCTGGTTTACAAGTTGCGAAAAACTTAATATTACTGAAAATTAAATTAAAGTTATACTAAAAAACTTGCCATATGTTTTTATTAACAGTAAATATCTAATTATTTATATAAAGCTGGTTAAATGAAATATAAGTTACATTATTACCATAAGTAACTATATCAGTCTGAATGGCAAGTTTCTTACGTTTCTTCTTCTCAACGTCAAAGTACTTTACAAAACGTTAGTCGGAGCATAACACAAAATATCTAAATGATTAAATGATTTCAAAATATATCTAACTGATTAAATAATTTGCCTACTGTATACTTACCTAAGATACAATGTTCTAAATTAATAAATTTTTCTTAACATTGTCATATGTATTGACAATAATACAAAGCAAACAAATAGGCAGAAAAACTATGCAAAGAGATTTAATATCATATTAAAGTAGTTCACGTTACATGGTATACATAACCATGTTAATTCTTATTTAAAATCTAATACTTTACGTTTATGTTATCTATTTAACATACATGTTTTTGCACAAGATGATAATTGCAAATCTTGAACCTGAACCACAAGTTAAATACTTTATAATTGATATTTTATACGAGCGTCCAGCCAGCGTACATTTCACGTAACTTCCAAACTTTCCAACGTCCATTTTATTTATTTCTGTTAACTGTACGTTCGCTCCAAAACTTCCGCATAGTTGTAGGGAACCGAATAAATAGAATTTCAGTAGTATTTCATTGGATGCGTAAAATCCATTGAAGGTCATAGCATAGCCTCTTATTTACGTGCGGTCGTATTTGGTAGTAGCCTCTTGTTTACGCAAGCCCGTGCCACGTAGCCGTAAGCACTGGATAACGCGTAGAATTGGTTCGTAGAATCTCGTAGCGCCGTAGAGGCCGTGAGTTCGTAGGCAGAGCTCGTAGACCGTGGCGTAGTACTCGAGCTTATTGTAATCGATTCACGAGGTTCTCTATATTGGTAAAGCTATTGTTCGATTGGGTTTCATTAAGGCGAGTTTCAGACTATTGGCTTACGATTACTTAACGGCTTGTTGTTTGCTATTTATTGGATATGTATAGTACAATGTGGTGAATATAGTATAGAATATTGTGAATTGGTCCAGCATATAGCACTACAGGCAGGTGGGTTTAGCTTCTACTGTTATTGCTAATTTAACACATACAATTAGAAACCAAAATTAGACGCTGTGTAATGAGGGCCTTGTGGAGAAATATCTATGCTACACAGGTCCATTTAAGGTTTTTGATCAGGTTGACCTGAAAATTCAAAATTATGAAATCATTTAGATATTTTATCAATAAATCTATTTCCGTATATATTTTTGTTTCTGTTACCTGATCGAAAAGGATCCGAAAAACCACAATATGTCCAAACGAACGGCATACTTCTACCATATTAAAAATGACGTTTCGAGTTTCAAAAATAAGAACAGACTCGAAGTTCAAATAGCTTATTCAGTGCACGAGCGGATTTATATTTGTCAGTTTAAGCAGTGTATAGATTTTCTCGGCGCCAAGCGCCAAGTGCCAGCTGCCCGCGAATGCCTAGTTCGCTGGAGCGCGTACGGCGACTTCGTTTACAGTTACCACCGCATGTACTGCGTTGACACTTATTTACATTTCTCTTGTGATTTGTTGCAAGCGATATGGTGCAGGTGTGCATCGCTAATTTTGAATTTAATTAATGACAGAGGCAACTGTGACAAAAATTGAATCGGAAATTGGTTTTCATTACTCATGTCATAATGTATTAAAAAAGTAACTTATGCGTTCAACGAGAATACCAAGTGACAGCTATGAAATATATTATTAATATAATGGGTTCTTCGTAGGTTTGCAAAATTTTCAGAATAATGTTATGTGAAGTTTATAAAGTGGCCGTATTGGGGCGACCTAGAATATTCCCTCCAATCCCATGCTGGCAGACCAGTGTGTCGTGACAGGCGACAGAAGCCGGCCTGCTCGGTGGTAGGGCTGCGCTTAAGGATTATATTATCAGTTTTATTATTAATTCATTAATATTATTACTGATATTATTATCTTTCCGTGAAGCCTGCATGGCTAGCTACCACCCTCCCGCTTGTGTCAGCCGCTAAACGACTCGTCGTGTTCCGGCTGGGGGCTTGAGAGCCAGTACTTTCTTACCTTACCTTCTTCTCATTACCTGGCCGACAACGCATCAGTGATACATTTGGTGCTGCTGATGTCCATAGGCGACGGTGACCACTCACCGTCAGGTGGCTCGGCTGCTCGTTTGCCGGTTGTTACCATAAAAAAAGTTTCGTTTAATTTAAGGTAAGGTAGTTGAGTCAAAGCTAAAATCCCTTGTTCGTGGTACACCCTGCTGAACTACGGCTTCAGTTGAACGTCACTGAACTTCGTTCCAGTTTAATCGGCCACCGGCAACGCGTCGGTAATGCCTTTTGTGTTGACTTAACATTTAGGTTAGATAAAGTTGCCGAACCGGTTGCAGAGTCGGAGTCAGTTAACAAACGGGTCCACGAATTCACATTTCGTTGGCGACTCGGCCCCACTATTTCATACACCACCGACACGGCGGTGACTACCTTCGAACGAACCGTCTGCTCGTTTGCGAGCTATTAGCATAAATACTATACGTTAAACTAATATTTCATGAACGAACACCGAAGACTTCTCTGTCTTCCATTAAAATATTATTACATTTTGAAAATTAACTTCAACACAAAGTTCTAAAACGGCTGGTCTTGTGGCCATACTTTCTCATTTATTTCGCGCCAGCGGAATAGCCGTGGCATTAATTATGCAGCTAAGACGCAACTTGTTTCTACGTTCACGCCAAGGACAAGGCATTGTTGATGTGTATATCCTGCGAGCTCAGCGCTGGGTTATTATAATTTCATATCGTAAACGTAAACCTCCTCCACTGACCACACCACTCCATATTTCGAAGTAATTCATCTCGTCTCGACTTATTTTACGCGTGTTTCATCAGAACTCATCTTGTGGTAAAGTAACCGTCAAAGTAACTGTCACGCCGAAGCCGCGGGATCTAAGTATTATTTTGATGAATGATTAATTGTAATTTTATATACTGAAACTTTTTATTCCATGAACGATTAATAACTTAATAACGAAAATGTATTTCTATGAAATAAAAAAAAAAACTAACTACAAAACTACTATTGGCATTGTTTGTATAGGTTAATTAATAATTATTAAGAAAGTTACAAAACCACGTTATATGGAGACGTACTCAAATTCCCCACACAAATGTCCCCACAAGTGGAGACATCCTTTTAAGAAATCATTATACCTGTGCACATAAACCAGTACGTTCATAACTTTCGAAAATTAAATGTTATGCTTGAAGGATTTGTGTAGTGTTTTTGAGTGAGATGTTGAATTACAAACCATGGGAAAACACTGTTCCTTATATATCTATCGCCAGCTTCCGACACATAGGAGTGCAACGATACTTCACTACACCGTGCCCCGAAATTAAACTACAAGCACTTTTTACTGATATGCAAAAAATTAATGGTTTATAGCTCACCTGACAAATTATGAAGAATGATAAAGAATTATTGTCTCTGTCACTATGTTTTGCATTTGTAGATTATTTATGAAATTAAATAATATTTTATTCGAAGTTGGCTTTTACAAACAGCTTTAGAACGTCAAACTACGCCATCGCTTCAACGAATCCCTACCGTGAGTGGTCTCGGAAGAAGAAGCGGCAAAAAACTCCTGAGGAGTTTTTTTTTCCTACTCACAGTTACAGCATGCACTTAAACTGGCTTAATATGATAATAATATTCAATTAATAATAATCAATAATTTTCAATTAGATACAATACCTCAGAATAATACATAAAGATAAAAGTTACAACAAATACGGGACCAAATAAACATCAAACAGTGCTGTCTAGCCATTTTTGAGACACAAAAATACACTACGTTTTTTTATCCACGTCGATCTTACAGCTCGTTCCGCGAGATCAGCACATCGGATTTGTTTTCGGAACTGCTCCGCTTCGCCGATATTATTTTTCTCATTGCTCCAAATTGAAATAGCTCGCGAAACTTCCCTGCTTCAATTTATTTACTCGGCAAAATTTAAATGGTATTAGAACCTTGAGCTGTTGTTATGATTATCGACAACAAAAAGTAATCATGCCGTCCATCTTTTTTTAAAGACAAACGAGCACCACGAGCCACTTGATGGTAAGTCATCACCGTCTGTGGATATTCGTGGAGGAACCCCATTGAGGTCTCCGACACTGCAACCGGAATACCGAAACTGATGACTCTTGAAGAACACATCCTCGGAAAAGGTACGAGCAAAGGTGATTTTTTTGGATTCAACATTTACATAAATGTAAAAAATAGCGGTAAATGCAGAATTCGAACCGAGGTCCGGCGTGCGACAGACCGACGTACTTAACCACTAGGCTATGACGACGCTAAAGAATTTGATTTTGCAATGCTAAAAACCTTATCCGAACATTATGTAGTTAAACAAATAAGACTAACAATAATGAATGCGGGATATATACAGAAAGAATACCTACTTTATCTTGTATCCTAATATGACATAAAATTTAACTGAATGTAATTAATTCGATAGCCAGTAACACTGGACAAGATTATTTCAAAACGGAATTCAATAAATAGTTATTTGAACAAACACCGTAATAATCTAATTTGTCACTGCTCTCGAAACTTGGCAAGGAACCGTCGTAACAGTTAACATTTCAAAGGATGTCTGTTCGCCGAGTCCCTCAAATTAAGGTCGAATTGATTTATTTACTAATTGCTTGAAAACAGGCTGCCTCTCCAAAACACTTATATACAATATTATGTTAAGACAAGTGGCTGCTAACACTTTGATTCGTCATAAAGTTCAGAGTATTTTGAAAACGGTATATCAGTGATTATTCTTGAATTTATTCATCATCAACCCTAACTGTCCCAGAGCTGGTCCCACAAATACCACTAGGATGAGTTACAATGTGACAACCACGTTAGTGGATGGATCATATCTTACCCTATAATAAAAATATAAACAAAAATTCTGACCAGTCTGGGAACCAACTCAGTACTATGCACACGGTAGTCTCAACTGAAGTACAGGGAAGTTTGCTCTAATTCTAAAAATGCATCCATGGAATTTGAGAAATAAATCCCACACACTACAACATTTAGTCGTACGTTCTATTTTAGAAAGTTATAATTGCATTTATTACATTTTGATTTAATTTAAATTCAAAATGAGACATTTTTTATACTCACAATATGAGTGCCATAGTGATCAATTAAACTATTAATTTAAGTACATATTTTAAAACTTAACCAATTTACAAGTTCTCAGTTTGTTCCGTAAATTCTCAGCAGACTTTTAAATTTCTGGATTTAAGGAAAATCCTATTTCCAGTGTCAGAATCAGAAATATTACAACCGAGACGTCCCCACGACACGCTTATAACGTTCTTATTTTTAAGAAAATTTATGTTTGTTTACTAAGTACAATTAAGAGTTGACGCTCCCGTGGGCCCGAACACAGAATATGTAATGTAACAGAAGCTTCAGTTTGTACCCCCTGTACCTGGATATACAAACAATCACTGTTATAACATTTTCTTCACTAGTTAGCCCATATAGTGGTTGAACATTTGAAATTGGACCGTGACAATGGACCATAAGCATTCCAGCAAGAATTACGATTGACGAACAGGAGAAAATGATACTGAACAGTTTTGTCTTATTATAGTTACATAGAGACAAGCAACAATTATACGGCTCTCCTGATGAGGAATTGCAGTCACCTAAGAAAACATAGAGTTTTGAACAAAACGCAAATGCGTAGGTTTAAAAATTGCGTTTAAGGCTCACATTGAAGAGCTTCATGTCAATGACATGAAAGTCTAATGGAACCTCCTGTCTTCATACCGCAGCCTGCTGTACGACGCCGGCGATTCAATAGCGTTTGATTCATTATTTTGGGAGCTGGACTTACCCAGGTATAGCGATCAGATTCGATGGTGATGTTTTTACCTGGCTGATCAGTCTGACTCACTAAAGAGACTGACACCTTCGTTCACGTCGGTTTTAGTATTAGGAAGATTATCAAACGATTTTACGGTTCTCTTCTCGGCCTGCTACGCTGTTGCCCGTGTGTATTTTAGCAGCAGTTACTTCTAAATATCCAACCTAGAAAGAAACCTACAAAATGAAGGAACATATAAGACTGCTCTGTCAGATGCATTGTCTGTGCGGAGTCGGAAACCAGAGCGTTGGATTAATTAATTATTAAGGGTGCGCGTGAAGGGTTGTTTTTGTACGTCTTGGGACTGAACTGTACTTGATACCTGCAGGTATAGTCTGTACACCTTAAGCATAGATATTAAAGATAAAACATATAACTGAATGAAACGGTAACTATCCGGTTTCCGGCGTATCTGCCCTAAATTTAATATCCTATATCAGGATAATGAAAGAGTATCTGGCTGGATACTGGATTTTAAAAAATGCAACGTTCGTACATTAGGAAGCATTTCATTTAACCCAAATATCAAATAAAATCATATTTTTTACTACACAAAGAAAATCAATACTCGTCCTGCACTGAAGGTAAATTGTGATGAATGAATACCAATTTATCTGCATTAAGAGACTACAAAGGGTTTTGCTTGTGTTCGTATACGAAAAAAGTATTTCGCTGTATACGCTGCTGCACGGCGCTAAAAGATATATTCTAGCAAACTTTGCTACATGTTGGTATTGTACAGCATTAGGTGACGACCAAATATAAGGATAATGATCGCGACTAATGCGCATTGACTGTAGATAAAATTCTTTATTGTATTAATATGTATATATGTTATTTATTCAAAAACGGTATTTATATATAGTATATTGTACCTATTTTTTTAATTTTTATCTATTATTATCTATCTTATGCACCGCCTTCGTTGCTTCTCAATTTTGCCTGAAGGTTGACTGGCAGAGAATACTTATAGCATTAAGTCCGCCTTTATACCATTATTTGTTGTGGATCATAAGAAATAAATAAAAATAAAGCTCGATTGTAGTCGCGTTCTTTTCTTGATTATGAGACTGACTGGCGTTGTTTTCATTCGCTAACTTATAAAAGCAATCCCAGAAAGTGTCATGAACTTCGCGAGATACAGCAGACTCTGTCTCTTCTGTTCTACTTTTTTTGACCGGTGATGAACATGTCCTACTACTGAAGGACTCTTGTCAAGACATTTTTATGGATTCCAAAAGAATCTTCTCGCGGACTCTCTCCGCTTTAACAACGCAGAAGTACTTTATTTTGAATCTTGGATCTAGGAAAATTCCAATCAAGTAAATAGTCTTGATTTGAGGAGTTGACACGGCTTTCTAATTCTACTTTCAATAAAACCTCATATCGCACCTTTAGAATGAAAGTGACTTAACTCAAAATTCCTGAAATTCCAGATTTTACTATAAATTTACTTAAAAAAGCCTACTCTAAAACCCCATGGTGAAAAAGAGCCCGAATTATGAGTGAGAAAGGGAAAAAGTGAAAACCTCATACATCAATCATCTTAAATTTACTCAAGACCGTAAATTTTTGAACTTTCTTCGTCATTTCCCATAAATTGCAATTTTTAAGTTAAGTCCCTTTCATTCTAAGGGTGCGATATGTAATAAATCAAGTGTTATATGTTCGGCCGGATATCCGGTATCCGGCAAAACTGAGATATGAGATACAAGTATAACAAAGAAGCACGATCTGAAAACGAATATTTAACTACCTATATAAATATCTGTCGCAGGATTTGGACTTGTGGGTTCAATATCAATCGAGTCACAAGGTCATCCATATCATCTAAAAGTAATCAAAGCTTTATACACTGCATAATTAAAGCTTTGCCGGCGCTTCTAACAACATGTAATAGACCCACTTAAAGGGTACGATTACGATTGACAGTATGAATTGAGCCATCGTTGACGAAATCATTGAGACGTAATTCAACCATTACGTTACATTTACCAGGATGCTAATTTAATTAATCGTCGACGAGTTCTCAGTATTGTCGATACGATTGGATCACGACGTATACATTAAGTGCTTAGGTGGTATCACCGCATAGCCACTTAGGTTGTTTCCATTCGCATCACGAGTTACACTACGGAATAACTTGGCGAACATGATTTGATTTACATGGAAACGGTTATCATTATTTGATATTATTTTTTAGTAAAGGTAACAACCGTATCAAAATCGGTACAGTAGTTTTTGAGACTGTAGCGGGCGGACAAAGTATATCTATTGTTCTCTATAACCCGCAGTTTCCAATATAGCCGGCCACGCACATTTAAAATAAACGTTTAGCGATTTGTTTCGTACTGTAACGTGTCAGGATACACGGGTTCGAAAAACGCCGAAGTTGTTTCACAGAGACTTTATTGTTCTACGACACTAATAAACAGTCGCGAGCGCATTTTGGTCGCGAATATCTCGCTTCGTGAATAGAGCTCTTCGCTTTCGTATCCGAGAACCAAATAACGCATACCCGCCTGCTATGTCACTGATTTCCGTGTTTCTGAAACTTTCTACGCCTTTAAGAGCCTTCTTCCATACTCCAGTCCAAGCGAACCAACCTCCAGCGAAGCTCCTGTTGCATCCTGCTGAACAACGGACAAGGCTATGGCACCATCTCCCTCGTATTTCTTTCAAGCAGTTGTGAAATGTTTTAAGATATTTCTGGTGTGTGAAAGCTAGTTAAAACCAAGCGAGATCTTCCTTGTGAACTCTTCATTCGTGGCCGAAGTCACCGGCGAAGTCAGGTGATGATACGGTCACTCGTGACCTCTTACAAAGGTGTCGCGTTTAATTCGCCGATTCTTTATAGAGGCAAAACCAAAATATTTCCTTACCTTCGTCTTCTTTCTTTGTCTACTATTTTTTTTTGTTTAGTAGCTACCTATGGACTATCTTTGGTGTTATTCATCAAAAGTTGTTAGAAATCGAAAGGCCCCTAATAATAGTTTTCCTCGTATATCCTTAATGTACAAAAAGCGATCAGTTCGAATTTTATTCTATTATCAGTATTATTATTGTCATTAATATTTTTACTAGTATTATTATCCTTTCGTGATGGCTGCCTGGCTAGCCACCACCCTCCTGCTCGAGCCAGTACTTTCCTTCTTACCTTCTCATTTCCTGGCCGACAACGCATCGGTGATACCTTCGGTCTTGCCATGTGTCCACTTACCATCAGGTGGGTTGTCTGCTCGTTTGTCGGCTATACATACAAAAAAGCCATTACACATTCAGTAATATACTCAGACACGAATTATTCGTTGTTAAAATAAATAACCAATAAAATGAAACAAAGTGATTTTTTTTACTTTTATTGTATATTTATTTTGTAACACAATACCATATAAGCATATCCATAACAGCATGCACAATACGTTGAACTCTAGCACGAGAGAATCGCGGCCAAATGTTTTGAACCACTTAACCTACGAGTTCATTGTGTGACGTCATTCATCGGCCTCGAACTCCGACAATAATAATAATAATAATATAGTTGTGAAAATCCACACTAATTTATTGAAGTATCCGACTTTTTTACCACCGGGCTCCTGCTCAGTACAAGTTACGACAATTTTTTTATTGTAACATTATTGTTACATTGTACGACGGCTACTGTTACAAGTTACAAACTTAAAATTATTTCTATTATAAATGCCGTTCGATAAACATTTACATAATATAAAGAAAATCGCCTGTCGTTTTCGATGATAATATTATATTTACAGAAATGCAGAGGTAAGTTACAATTGATACAACGTAAGACGACCTTACAATTGTTTAACAATTTATAAATATATAACAAATATGTATATAAAAAAGTAAATTGATAATTAAATTTATGTATCCAGCAATATTGTTATGGATAAATATGTGACGTTTCACTCGTCCGAAAATATATTAAACAAATATATGTAAAAATATTATTGGTGAAATTAAACAACAAATTGTTTTCTACTATATTTTCCATCATAACAAATTTATCAAACAAAAAATTTCGCAACTTTACTTTAATAGATCTTATAGTTGTAAACAATTTATAAATTTAACCAAACAGTTCCCGGATACCAAGCTAACAGCGAAGTTGCGTAATTCGGAACCGCGAAAATTAGTCATATCCACACGATTTAGAGAAGGCCAGTGTCCAGCACCCGTCCTCGCGAGCTGACGATCACACGAGTTGTTGGGAAAAGTCCATCCCACACCGGACGGGCCCGGCCCGAATAGAACAGTAGAAAGAATGCAGAACTGGCACCTATTGTGTTAGCTGCCAGGTTTAAAATTAAGATTACCATTAACCCGTGGACTCTCACGTAATTTTAATAATTTGTTAAACCAATCGAACCTCGTCACACAATAGAAAACGTTACGTGAACGACTAACGACAATTTACGTGAAAATTTTCGTACTAAGTTTAATAATATTAATATAATATTTGTTATAAATTAATATTCTTAATACATACAATTCATTACGTAGCTACATATCGACACGTAAGCTGATCATTTGTTTTTTGAAAATAAATGTGTTTTAATAAAAGTCAATACATTCAAAAATATTACACCAAACGTGTTATCACACATTGATAAGTACATACCTTGAACAACTTTATGAACATTGTACTCGTGACAAAAAAATTTAACAGCTCTTATTGATTATGAAAAAGATTGCAAATGTATTTTAACATTAAAGTTTTATATTAAAACAATATTTAATTTCAAAACACACAAGATCAACTCGTTACAAATCTAAAGGAATGGTAATAATAAAAAAAATAAAAAACTAATCTTTAAATAGGGCCCTAAAACTTACACGGGGACGCAGGACACAATAACATCTTTGATTGCAATGAGGTATATAATCCAAATTAGTTTTGGGGCAATAATAGTGGACCGATATGAATAATAAAAGAATATATATGTATCTTCATACTTCAATAGAAATGTAGACGAAAGAATAGATCGATATACGCAGAAGGCCATATCACATAATACGAGTATCACTCGTGCCGCTGTGACGTCATAGCATTCTATTTTCATACCAGGCAACATTGGCACTGTTGACAGCCGTGCGCAGCCGAAAGTACACGACAACTATGGCCTTAAAGTGCAGGACCATCGTTCTACATAACCCCGCGTGTTTATATACACAGCGTATTACAATATAACTATATGCTATGAACATCGCCGCGCGATGACGTCACTATTGCCTGTCAATTCAACTTCAAACAACTGTCAAAACGCAATCGCATCAAACTCTTGCAATGACGTCAAAGTCGTGTTTGAACATCGATCGCTTTTGCTTCCGCTGAATCGTATTTAAAATCGCAAAGCGCTATGCAAACTTTATAACATCGTTTATATTTACGTTTAACATAAATTTTATTACATAAATGGTTCTATTTAACTTACAAAGCAAATATATTACATAAGTTTGACATAAAATCGTTTTGACAAGTAACCTATACAGCAAATATTTAACCTCTATAATACAAATTCGTTCCAAATGTGATACATTAATACATAAATAAATAATTGAAGAGATTTTAACCAATTTTGTGCAATGCTGACTTGGGAGGAGCTGTCAAATATGTATTTATGTAGTATAATTGAGATTCGCTTCTTACATTACAAGCATTTGTTGACCTGAGGTGAATGTACCGTTACATGAAGCGTTCCATCTTAACAGATATTCATACGACAAAACGTTGTTATACAGCGACAGGAAGGGTTGTATAAAACCGGAAAAATAACCTCCCCATAACATTTGTGGGGCTTAGTGTACATTCAAAAAATTGTTATAATATTATGAATTTCTCCTGCCTAGATTGGATATGAACGAATACTTTGTTAAATAGATAATTACATAAAACATAATCTTTTAATCACTTTAGCATCACTTCGATTACAAGTAAAACTTACTACTCCCAATTTGAACTCAACTCCTGAAAAGCAAATGTCGAAACAAACCTCGTGGCAAACATTACTTACGCCACCCATATCACTTACGTTAAAAGTACCAAAATGGAACGCTTCACAGACATTTTAATACAATTATTACTAAGGAGAATGTCTAAAGTATAACATATCAAAGTGGCCCATACGCATTAAACATAAAAATAAAAAAATACATCAGACGACAAAAATAAATCTCGTACGTTAAGAAAATAATCCATTTTCATAAGGATATATTGATATATACAAAAATGTATTATGTAACACGCCATTTTACTCCGTCGACAGTGGCCGAACCGCAAGCAGGAACCTGCGACGAAAACTAATATTAAACACAAAAATATAATACTATAATAATACTACTATAATAAAACTTATGTCATTCTAAAAATACTGTACCATGTACCACTACTGTAAATTAAAAACTCACGTCAAAAGCATTTCTATGAAGAAAGGTTATTTATTAAAACTAGATGATCACTTCAAGGATAAGTCAGCTTGAACATGACTTGACTTGCGAAAAGTGTTCGTAAAATCCGATTTCGAATAATTATATAAAATATTGATGTTGAGAAATTAAGATAATTATTTCATGCACTAAAACACTGCAGTGAAAAAAAATAATATAGATCACTCGGCAATATACACTCGAAGTGATATAGCGGTGAGGTGATTCGCGACAATTACAGATGATGGCCATAATGGGCGGTGCTAGTCGACGGAGTCGGTGAAAGTACTCACATTCAGCAGTTGTGTCCGTTCAACATCTGGTCTCGTAGAGGCCGGAGCGACCGATGTAACGCACCCATTTAATCACGTCGTGGTCCGAGTAGTTCAGCTTGGGCTCAAACACTTTCAAGTAGCGGACCTGCAATAGGATATGATTTGTTTAACTAGCCGCAGTGGGGACTCGATGAGAAATTCGATTGCCGGTAAAACAGTTATACGTATTGCGCCATGCAAAGAACCATCCGTGCATTTGGCCATGAGGCGAACGCAAACATTACGCACGGGATATATCCACCAGCTAACCAAATTACGTGGATCGACAGTGCCTACGCAGTGTTGATAAAAGCTTACACTTTTCTTAGCTTTGACGAGATCTATCTTATACCGTTAGATAAGCATCTACAACCAACCAAATAACCAATCTGGAACTGAATTAATTGGAAACCAGTATGTCACCATCCAGACACTTTCATCATGCATTGTTAAGGAACTCAAAAAATGAGCCAGCCTGGTATCCTAGGTTGTGGTATTTAACCGGATGGATTGCTCATAATTTCTGTATAGATTACCTTGAAACCGGAGGGCGCGAAAGGTACTTCAAACCCCATGGAGATGGGCGGGCGGGTCCACTTCTTCTTTGTATCGGTCTCCAGTAGTTCAATCTCGGCCGAGAGCTGAGTCTCCTTCATGCCTGCCATGCGCTTGATCCTGGAAATAAGGTAAATAATTAGTTTGAGACTAACATTCTCATTGTAGTAAATGAAATTACTAGTGGATAAAATCTACCATTATCTTGTATGGTATCAAAATAATTAAGCAACATGATCTTCACTAGCAAATATTTTGAGCCCTAAATACCTTGCAGGACACATAAGGCTCGCAATCCTGGTAGTTGCCTCTCGAAAACTGAGCACTAACCTGACCTAAATAACCATTTGGAATATAGAAGTACAAGTCTTAGCCACCTCAATTATGAAAATAATTGCAGCTCCAAATCTCCTCACTAATAAGTTAAAGCCTATTGAATGGTGAAGGAACAATTAAACCATAAATTTTCAGAAACACAGTTAATTAAATTAATATTAATACTGCAGGTGCCAACTGTTACCCAGGGTATGAGTTAAGTACACACTTGATCTTCGCTTGCTGATAGATCAACATTTGTTCTAGTGTCTTGGTGATTTGTAATATCTGAGAAGTGTCACTGTCTGTGACATTCAATTATATGTACCAATCAGTAGAAGTTGTAGTGACTGTGAACAGAGCTTTTTTTTACTTACTTCCACACTATAGCATTCTCGGAGGCCTTGTACTTGGCCTTTCCCTTCAAGCAGATGAGCTGTACTCCGCTAGTGTTGAGCGGTGTGGGTATTTTCACCTCGATCTTCTGCCCCAGCAGTGAGGGCTTGAAGTTGGACTTCAGAACCACCTTAACCTCCATCTTGGTGCGACCCACTTCACGAACCAGCGGGATCACCCGGAAAGGCAGTGATATGTCTTTGGTGGTGCGATATCTGAGCAATAATTGTAACACATTGATTTATTTCCAATTCACTGAAAGCCTGGCTTGTGTTAATTGTAAGTGATCCATAGCGTAATGAATGCAACTTCGAACACAGTCAACAGTTAGACGAGTGATTACAAGAGGGGAAATTTACACTTACATACTACAGTCGTTCTCTGTGGTGGGTGTCTCCCCAAATTTCAACAATTAAACTAACAGACCTTAGCTTCAATGTTATACTTGTTTTTACTATTTCGTTTGGACGATTATTTGAAACGTAAAAAGAATACAATATGTATATAAAATGTTCTCCTTTAATTACTGAAGAGCATCAGTCAAAATATTTGTTTAAGCTGAGGTTGTGAATAAAATACACATACTTTAATGTGTTTTTATTATGAAAATAATCCAGTTTAGACTGTTGCTATATCACTAATTAAAAATCATCAGTAACCGGTCACCCAAGAAATAAATATGTTTTTAAAAGCCTACAATAGCCTAAAAACGACATGGCTACTAAGCAGGCTTCCTTATATTTTCCTCCATTGAAATTATTGATAATGAGTATATAGCCACATAGCAGACCACCATCACTGGTACCAAAAAATAACATCATGTATATAATGTTGTTTGTACTTTAAAAAAAATTGTTATGCACTTTAGTTTGGAACCAATAAAAAAGAGTGAGTCCTTCTGGCACCAATATATTTAACATGTTTAAAGACGAACTCAACAATTAAATCCATTTTATGACTTCTAATTTTCATCAATAAAGTTATCAATGTCTTCTGTTAACGTTAATGAGTGATGAACTGACCTCATGAGCTCGAACTCCCCGTCGGGCGGTATGAACGAGATGGAGTGCTCCGTCTCGAACTTGCTGAGCTTGACGCACTGGTGGAACTGGCAGTCGTCGATCACCACCACCGGCTTGCCGGAGCGCGCCGGGTCGCTGTCCGTGTTGCCCGATATGCCACCTGTGAACACAGGTAATACGATTTTTATTGTTAATAATTAATAGTGTCAGGAGTTACTTAGGGAAAATTAATTATTATTAAATTAGTATTGTTGTGTGTGTATGTGTGAGTCTATTACCCTAACTCTATTCCTGCCTCGGGAGTCACTGCCACTATCAGATGAAATTAAAATCGACACATAAAGTTCACTTTTTATTCGTGCCAACAAACCCCGAGTGAATATTCACATGCATTCCAGTCGGTTAGTGCGCAGTAACTAACTCGACTCCTGATATACTTCACACTTGCAAACAAACTGTTTACTCAACCACTCAACTTACGTAGTCCCTACAGTATGTTGTAGTATGTTACTTCCTCAAGACATCCCCACCCACTAAGGAAAGATGTAGTTGTAATAAGTATATACCAACATACCATACCATCACCAACACATTTCACCATCAGGGTAATTCGACTAAAGCGTTAGCCGTAAAGTCCAAAAATGACTTTAGAGGCATTTCACCATCATACACTGTGCTTACACATTTAGATAGAGACTTGATTAAAACTATTTTATTGTAAATTATCAGCAATATTGAGTTGTGCCAAGCGATCAGAAATACATTGTAAGTCCACTCACCATTGCCCTTTCCCTTGGCTTCCATCACAATCTTGTCGTTGATACCAAACTTGCACTCTGGCATACCTGACAAATATGACTTCATCACGACCTTGCCGGCCACGTGCGCTGACAGAACTTGACCTGGAAGGCAAATTTTGTTATGGAGATGACAGTAAGATTGTAATAGATGTTAAAAGAAATAAATTTTGTGCCACATTGTATTATCCCAGCACATAATTGTTTACCAAATGACAAAATATATTATTTATTATACATAGTGAACCTTGAGAATAAGACTATTACTTCATATTATGACATACTCTTTAACCAAACTACTGCAATAGTTCTCTACAAACTGTAGACAATAACAGCAGTATGTTATTATTAGAACTACACTTTTTTATTGACATTCATTTAATCTACATTGTTCCCTATGGTCGTACCCTGTGGGGACATGAGCAGGTTGACGTACTCCAGCACGTCGAGGAAGAGTTCGTTTCGTCTGTACTTTATACCTTCGCGACGCCAGCCTATTTGACCAGTCACCTGAAAACATACAACATACATAATACAGTAAGTATACTTACAAATACCAAATTTGACAAAAAATTGGATATGGAAAAAAAATTTATGAAAAAGAAACCAACAAAAAAAATTTGATGAGAATGTTACAGATTGTCTACCATTTGATCACTGTATGGTACCCAAATTTTGAAGTGAAATAAGTTGCTCTATATGCTTATATTAACATTGTTTTTAGGTTTAACCTTAGGACTTATGGGATATAGCTACTAAAAGAAGCATTGCACCAAAACACTTATGAGTAACAACACAGAACATATAAGTAGGTAGCAAAAGATAACTTGGAATGGAAACATTTGCCGTGTTACCATTATTCTGTAACAATTAAACTTCAAACCAAAATTAGATTAAAATGACATCCAGTGCATTTGCATTCTGAATTAACTAAGTTCTCTTCAAAATGATATAAACTAAGCTATCTCTATAATTATTTCAAAAGGGGGCTATCAATAAAAACGTCAATCAAATTGACAAATGATTTATTGCATTACTCAAGGATGCTTTGATTACGAAATGGACTCATACAAAACTGATACTGTTCTTAATATGTGTATTGTTTTTGTATGTATTCCTCAAGTCAAATGAGTAAAAACAACTTTGAGAATAAAGCCAACAAGTGATGTGAATAAAAAAATTATAATCTTGAAACACAATAAGGCCGTAACAATAAATTTATTACACCAAATATGGTCACTGCTTAAATGACTGTTCGCTAAAAGCCTATCTACAGTAAATACTCTAGTCTTAAAATGTCTTAGATAATGCTAGTGAAATATTGAACGGCTTCTAGCAATTCTCTAACTTTGATAACAAATATGTATTGATTTATTTACCTGTGATGTAATCTGTGCCTGTTCTTCCTTAGAGGCAGACTTGATTCCCTGTTGAGTGATGAAAGTCTTCAACACCCCAGTATCCGAGTTCTGAGGGTATCCAAAGTCCAAAATCTCTGTCAATAGAAATATTTGTGGATATTAACAAATATTTAATGTTATGTAATACACAATTGAAATATGCTCTTCTATCAAAACATAAATGTTGTAACAATCATATCAAATGGTATGAATATATTAAATTATGACTATAATCTCTCCTCTAGCTGGGAATTATGTACGTTATAATAATCAGGATCAATTCTTTAAAATGCCTCCGAGAGCACAAGAGCTCATAGTATTATATGTGTATAAGTAAATGAAAATTGAGTTCTAAAACTCCATGATACATATACAAACAGATAAAGCCAATATGAAACATCAAAGTAGTATCAAGATAGTGTCAGTGTTTTAATTTAGCTTCTGAAGTCCTACTTTTGCAATATTTAAATCTTTTCACACCTAAAGTAATGTTTAAAATAAAAAAGCAATAATACATATCTCACCATCGAGCAGTTCATAGATGAGAACAAAGTTGTTCTTGATGTTCTCTTCAGAAATCTTGCCAAAGTATGACTGCATCACATCAATGATCTTCAGTAGAAACTCAAACACCATGGCTGCATTCACATTCTGTTTGGTTACGGCTGCTAACCAGATGTTAGCACGCTGTTGATGAATATATGGATTTTAAAATTTTAATACTTGCTGAAATCTTTGAATCATTTTTTAAGGCCATAATAAGATTCTCTAATAATTTTCTAAATAAATGTCAAAGACTTTCTAATGAAAAACATAATTTGTTGAAAATATATTGTGTATTGAAATTAATTTTAGTGAAAATATAAAGTATTATGTGGGTAGAACATTTAGTCAGTTTTTGCTGTCATTATAGGTATAATTTTACTACTAAAAGAAAAAGTCCAAATTCTACTTCTGCATAATGCTATAATTGCAACTGATAAAGAGGTTTAGTATGTTTCACATAAGTCTAGTGACTAATCATTTTCCCAACGAAGTACCTAAGGCAAGTGTTACATTATTGTACTTAGAATATAGGTCTAATATCAATTTATTAATGACCTGTGTATTATCTCCAAGCAAGCAATCAAATTAGGTTTAGTTATATCAAGACTCGAACATTTAAGTTATGTACTGAGCTAATAGCAATGCCTGGACTCAATGGAAGTCTATAACAAGCTTGTAGTGAAATACTTAATTATGAATACAGCCATTCGCATTTTTATGTCAATAGCTAACAGACAAGCACACAGGTTACAGGAAGATGAGTGACCACTACCAGCTATCGTTATAGCACTAAAGATATTGCTGACCGTTTCTGTTGCCGGACAAAAACGAAATGAGAGACTAGCACATAATACGGATTCGTGTAAACTACATCATATCCACAGTAAACATATATTTTTAAAAGTAACAGATAACATTATTTATCGATTTTCACTGCTATGAGAGAACCTACATTTATGCACTCTAATAATAACACACATAATTCAGCCTCACCTTGATGTGGAAAAAAGACGTGCGCGCGATATTGGTGACCGGAGACCGGACTTGCTGCCTCGCATGGATGACGTTCACGCGAAACGCATCCACTGCATTCCGCCCGATGTCATCCCGATAAACCCTCGAGATCAAGACCTCCCCCTTATGGTTGTACACGAACAACCCCCCAATCATTTTAATACACCTATAAGAGAAAAATATTACTTCCGATGTAATTATGGCTCCAAAGGAATCGGACATAGAAGGATAATGGATAATTACAACTATCACATAACTGTTAATAGACCCTCCATGAATATGTCGATTACGATTTACGAATGTATCAAGCAGGATATAGCCAATAAAAGATGTTGCCAAATTGATCTATGATCCCCAGGCTTACCTTCTCCGTGCAACGCTAGCGAACAAACATCGAAAAATAAAAAATAAGTAAATTAATTCAACGGTAGTCTTGGAATACTCTTCATCTTTTCATACAAATCACTATGAAGTAAAACCGATCAATAGGTCGATACCCGCCCCCAAAATGAAATTGAACGTCAAACAAATGTCAAAACGTCACAGTGTTTGTAGATGAAGCTAAATAATAGATTAACACTGAAGTCATAATTAAATACTCTGTACTAAATAAAGCTCGTCACAGTTGATTACTAAAACTCACAATATAGAATAATGCTAAAAATATATATGTGTGACGTGAATAATAGAACGCGTAACCGAATCTTTACATTAATGTGTCATGATGGGTGGCAAGGAAGTTTTGTTATTTTTGAATTTGGTACATAGTCTTCATGGGTAGAACTATCATTTTAATTCAGTTAGTTTTTAGACATAAAACATAGATAATGTTTTTTTATAATTACTAAACTTGATCAACTGTGAAAACTTCTGGAAACTGAACATGTGCAAACTTCAGTAGAAATTATTTCCAATATGATTTTGTAACAATTTGTAAATAAGATAGATTTTAAAATTAAAGTAGTAGATAGAAGTAATGAAGCTAAAATAATATCTACTAGTTAGTTGATATATATATGAAGTTATATTTCATTCCTCTTATTAATATAATTTACATTTTATTCATTTAATGCTATTTATTTACTAACTAATAATAAATTATACTTAATTAAAATAAAACTCCATATTATCACGACACAGCGTATGCCCAGAGCAACCGTGGTCTATCGAATGACCCATTGTCTTGTCGTGCATCGTCTCAATCAGATATCTAGGATGGCAGTAGAGCAGGGTATACCCGTTCCACGTGCTGCTTACACACACAAAAGGGTGGTGCCGACATATTATTTCTACCGAAGAGGTGCATAAACTACAATTGTCATCAGCCTTTCCGTTGGACATAGGCCTCCTAACATATACGTACTAAATATACGTACCAAAAACTCATAATCTACTAAAGATTAGTGAAACTTTTTTCAGTAGTAGTAAAAACATATTGTTACAAAAGACATGAAGACTCATGAAAGAAATTTCTTTAATCTGGAAGCACACTGACTGCAAAGCAGATCAGAGAGTTCCTGGATGATTTTGTATATGTGTAGGCCAAGCTTTATTTTTGAAAAAGTCAGTCCAACACAGCTTTGTCTATGCAGTGAGATTTGGGTCGATTATGTCATGGTGGTTTAGACGTTTTCGGCGCTTGGTTTTGTAGGATTTGTTTTGAATTACGCCGTCAATGATCTCGTTTTATCCACTGTCGTTTATCTCTCACTCCTTCTGTATACTGGTACTTGATTCGTAAACATTTCAAATGCTGAAACAATTGCAAATGGGCCTTCGCGCGTTCATGCTCCTTGCATCAAAAGTATGGAGTTGTTTTTGTTACATGTTTAGAAAGCAATATCGAGCGGTAAATATAAATGTTATAGTTTTGGTGTGATAATTTACGTTTTAAAAATGTTTTGTGTCTCACGTGGTGTTTGCTTTTCAGTTGGCTCAATATCAATCTGTCAAATATGAAATATATCCACTTTCTCCCGTATCTCGACACAGGCTGAGTAAGTACAATATGTTTTTATCAGTTCCTATTAATGCTATTACTCATTGTCATATGTTTTGCAACCAAAAATAGCTTTTAGAAGAGTAATTTTTTATATTATCACTGTGTGTAGGCTACCCTCTACTCAAGATGGAATAGAACAGTGACTTTTTAATTTACACAATGTTTTGAATCTTGCCACACTTGCATTTAAGTTTTTAATAAATAAACAATTTTTTTAATAATGCAGTGTATATCTTCTTTTCATTTTAAAATTTCAATGATATCTTTAAACAATAGTTTTAAAATGCATCAAAATAATATCTAAAACACAAATTCTTTATTTGAATGTCTCACACTGCTAGCATATGGTATGTTATATTTATGAGTTGGTGTAAAATTATATGTATAGAATGTTGGTTTAATTTATTGACCAAATAGGCTTAGTTGCCAAGGTAATGAATCTGTAAATTATATACATTTCTGTGGCTGTATTCACTATTTATTTCTCCAAAATTAACTGAAACAAAAATATATGTGGATATCTTATTGATCATCAGGACAATAATCTTTGCTATTTTTTTTGACAGTTTTTTTTTCTTGTTGCTATTGAACATTGTATACATCTAGGAGTATTTTTAACCTGAAACTAAATTGTCTAAATGACGCTGTATGCAAAGATATCATTCACAAAATAGTAAAATCTTGATAATTTCATGTTCAAATTAAATCACTTATGTGTTAGACAAGGTAGTTAAGGAATTACATTATGTTGATATGTCAGCTTATCCTTCAGTAGGGTGGTGTACAAGTATTTGGTGAAAATAAATATTAGTAATTAAATTAATTAGTAATGTGTCAAATTACTGAGTACATTACAATTATTGAAGATATTATTAACATTTAGAATCAATGGATAGTTAACATTTAATAATTTGAAAGTCTGATGTATTTCATTGTATGATTACTATCATTTATGAATTCTGTAATATTGTAATAACATTTGTTTACAAGGTGCTTGGTAAGTTTCCTTTAGAATATTTTTGTCTGAGACAATACAGATACAAAAAAATGTCTCTGGTATAAGTTTCTTGTATTCTGATGTTTTCTATTTATGGGTCAGAGATATTAGTCATAATATTGGAACTGCATTCCCAGTACTATACATTATCAGTAATTAAATTTACGTGTGTGGTGATAGATCACAATAACGTGAAGTATATATTTTTTCTTGGAATGTTATTCTTATTACACATCCAATAAGATTATTTATATAGGAAAATATAATTAATAGATAATGTATATAATAGATAAATCATATTATTTTCGTCAATATGAATATTTGAATCTTATCTCAACCTTATCTCAGCCATGTTATCATAATATTTATCTCCTAAATTGGCTAAACCTTGGTCTTTACATTATCTATGCCATCTGTAGCCTGTTATTATTATTGTTTCATGGGTGATTTTTCAGTTCAACATGGCAACTGTGACCAGATATGATCTATTCTATCTAGACACATGTTACTTTAAATCTGGCCCCTAAGATCTGGCATTTAGCAAAACATTCCAGAGATTACAATCCTGGACATAACAAGGCAAATGTTATCAATGAAGCAGTGGACCTATTTAATTTTGATTATTGATTTCCTATAACTGCAGTAACTACTTATTAAGGTTTAAAATGTATATTATCACTACCTTCTTTATAAAAAAAAAACCTAGTATATAGATAAGTTTCAACTTTTGTATCCATCACTGTCTATCAAGATCATCTATACATACAAAAAATTCTAACCAATTTCTTTCTATACATGAAGAGTATATGAGAAAAACTATTATTGGAGGCTTTTCTTAATGCAATAGAACCTAAAACCAGTAGTTATTAGAATTTTTGTCTGTGCGTTTGGTTGTGCTGATCTCAGGAATAGCTTAACCAATTCTGTTTTGGTTCTCATTAATGTATTACAGTAAGCAACACTTTATATTTAAAGTTTGTTTCATTGCATTCATTCATGAATAAAAAAATGATAAAGAGAAAGACCCAGTCCTAAAACTATGCAGCTGCTATTTCTAACCATAATGCATAGTTTTTCTGAAGCAAAGTGAGGGCAGTTTGCTAGTATATATTTGTTTTGAACTGCAAAATTCTATTGAATGATTTGTTTTATTAAAATCACTTTTTTATGACCTATGATCTCCATGTAATAGTGAATTCATATGATAGGATTAAAGATTTACTATAGCTCCAGTTACCCGTAAACAAAGTGGTGACAGCTTACTATAAGTAAATTCAGTGTCCTGGATGATTCTCACCCACCACCTAGGGGCACCTCTAATTATTCAAAGTTATGTGCATTTCATAGTTGTCTTTTAACTTACTTCAAGGAGATAACATTGTTTGGAAAACTGTATAATGATTGAGAAACTGTGGGTTAGATTTGTAAAAAACAAAACTACCAATATTTTACATTCAACTATCTAACTACTGATTATTCAAACTCATATTAATAAACAATTGATCTGCTTGCATAGTCAATAATTTCAAGATAAGTGATACTGTTTTGCCATAATTATAAATAATTATATCAATAACAGGCTCTATGCTGTCTTTTAATTAAGACTTTTTATTGTGTACTTTTATTTTTCGTCTGCCCCATTTTATTGTGTTAGGGATTGTATTCCTAGTTTGATGAATCTGAAAGGAAGATCCTTTATGCCAATACCTGTAGAAAAGTAGTCAAGACTTTATTTACTAACCTCTTAATTAAATTAGTAGATTTAGTACTAGATTTTATTTTTTATTTTGTGAAAATAGGTGAACTAATATAATAACAAAATGTGTATATATATAATAACTCACTCCTTAGCCCGCAATATGTCTGTAGTACCTTCACTGTTACAAATAGCCTTGAACAGGAATTACTATTTTCCATCTGATGGCTTCTCTGTTCCTTTATCAATATTATTGACATAATATCTAGCAAACACTGGCCTCATTTGAGGATATATTGGTATGACAATACTACTAAGTTTCATTATAAAAATAAGTTAATATATGTATAAACATTATAGCAATTTTATAATGAAACCTGAAATATTAAAACTATACAATAAATGTGTAATTAACCCTGAAATGATGCCTATTGTTAATTTTATCATAAAAAATAAACTGAGTTAATTGTTACCTTTATTATTGGTAATATAATTATATGCTAAATGTAAAATATCACTTTAGAGATAAGCTTAAAGTGACCTGAATTAATGAAAGGTATCAATGTAAAGCAAAATAAATGAAGATATAAACAGGAAACTGAAAAATTATAATATTGTATGAGTTTTTGAAATACTTAACATAGTTTCTGTGTAGAAACTGTCATTTAAGTAAATCACTTAAAATGCTGTTCCAGTAAAGAGATAATATCTGCGTTTGGTGTAATAATTATGCATAATTTGCAGAAGTTAACAAAATAATGTTTCTCTTTATAGTAATTTTATGCTAGTTTAATAATTTCATAAGTGGGGTAGAGTGAATTAACTATTTATGATTTAAACTCCATGGATGTTTCACTGCTACTCCATGGTTTTATTGTACAAAAACGAACATTCATCTACAAGGAAAACTATTACTAATAGTATTGAGAAGTACTTATTTGTGTTTGGGGAGGTTATTGGATTCAATGATTCAGTGGTTGTTATGTGGAAAGGAATCTTACATGACATCTATTTTCAATACATGCAATATTACATTACTTTTGCCTAGTTTTCAAACTTTAAGTAGCCATCATAATATCGTCTTTAGGAGTACCTGACTCTGTCACATTTCGATGTTGTAATTGTGGTATAGTTTGAAGTGAATTGGGAAGAATAACAAGTATTGGTAATACAATTGGCTTAAGTAATGTTTTATATTGAAAAAAGTTTTCCATAGAATCTTAACTCATTAAATATTTTAATAAAATTACAATATACATTATAACATCGGATCTTTAAATCAGTGAAAAGGCTAAACGGCAGTCAAATGCTTTTCAGCGTTGAAATGAGGGGTGGGTTTATTTCTGAAAGGCTTCGCGTCGCGTCGCGTCTCCCCTCCACCCTCACCTTGTGGCACCACTTCTACGGATGAATAAACATGAATTTACTAGACTTTTATCCATAACAATGCACATCATGTCACATCACCTTCTGTGAAATTTTCTTATTTTCATGACTTGGTAGTAGAAAAACTACATTCAGAACCTTTATACAGTACAGCTGGGTAGGACTGTTGACGATCTGGGCAGTAGGTCATACCTCGTACTTAAATACGTGGAATACGAACACAATCCTATAGAGTCGAAACACAAAAAGGACCGGATTAGAAAAGACTAGTGTCTTGCAGTAGGTCTGTTAAACGTAGCACAAAACTTAAGATACAACATATTTCTAAGCTTGTTTCTATTGAAACTTATTTCTAAGCTTGTTTCTATTGACACTTATTTCAGGTCTAGTGAAACGCAAGATGCTCGTTCTGGATTTGGACGAGACGCTGATCCACTCGCACCACGACGCCATGCTGCGGCCCACGGTGAAGCCGGGCACGCCGCCTGACTTCGTGCTCAAGGTCACCATAGACAAGCACCCAGTCAGATTTTTCGTTCACAAACGCCCGCACGTGGACTATTTCTTGGATATTGTGAGTGGACAATTTACATAATTCTATACTATGTATTAATATGAAATTGTAACTAGACCGTTCGTACATTAAACTTGGTTACACACGGTGATTCTCGAGATGCTTCCGCAGCGATTCAGTCGCGAAACGGTTGCTACCAGTTTCGTACGCAATTCAGTATGGATATATCCCAGATACTTTATCGACGCAATCGTGGAACAGTATCAATGCTATCGCAAGCCAGCGGCAACTCATCAGATATTATATTTCTTATCACTTGGTCGTGAAATATTAATGTTTAACAAGTTACGTTGGTTTGATTTCCACTAAACTGCCACTAAAAGAATATCTACATACCTACCTTCACCGTACTAACAAACTACTTAGTTACAAGACAGATTTATGAGTATGAAATAATTTATGAAGACGTCTTAATGAATTCCTGAATATTTCAGTGTACATACAATTAACATGCACGCATAGTTCTCGATCACTACTATTGGGTTGACAGTCGGTCGCCCGCACCAGAGACTAGTTGGAATCGTGCATATACCTATAATTTATCAAATTCAAGAACACATCGTAAATAAACTTGTACCTCTGAGGGTTATGAGTTAGGTATTATTATGGTCTCAGAGGTGTGGGAAGTCTGCTAACCCACACTTGGTCAGCGTGGCAGATTATGCACTTGACCTCTCCCATTGTGACAGAAGAACCGTGCCCAGCAGTGGGACAATAATAGGTTGTATATGATAATGATGATAAACGGCAAACACTCGATATGATTAAAATGATATATACGTATAATGAAATTGTACATGAACGATATGAACGATATATGAGAAAAAAGCATTATTTGGGACCTTTGTTAACGCACTAGAACACAAAATAATAATAATAGCAGTTAGAGTTTTTGTCTGTTTTTCTATACATTTGTTCGCTCCAATCTCAGAAACGGCCGTAAGCAGTAAGCATCACTTAATACTCAAAATTTGTTTCAATGAAATCCGTCCATAAACGAAAAAGTTATAAATTAAAAATTATGCGGGTGCTATGTCTTAACGCAAGGCGTAGTTTTCCCGCAGCGAAGCGAGGCCAGTTTGCTTGTACTTAATATTTTTATCAATTAAAACTAGAATCCAGTTCATTTCATCTTAAAACGGAAGGTACTTACGATCTTTTCAGGTATCGCAGTGGTACGAGCTGGTGGTTTTCACAGCGTCAATGGAGATATACGGCGCGGCGGTCGCCGACAAGCTGGACAACGGCCGGGGGATCCTGCGACGGAGGTTCTACAGGTAGCCGCTGTTTCATATCAGTCAGTTTGCGACCTCGCGTTTATTGCTATGAAAATTATCTTAACAAAATCAAAATCGTACACACATCGAGTTGGCGAACTTTATAAAATGCAATAAATTATTTTAAAATTCTCAAATGTATCCTCAATTTTTCATAAGTTTTTTAATTCAATAAAGTGTAATTATACTATCTGCACTAATATAATAAAGGGAGAGTGCCGATTTTGTGAGTTTGTGTGCATTCAAAGGATAACTTTTTACCTTCTCATTTACCATCTGAAAGGTATTACTAAGTATGTATTAGTACATGAGCTATATTTATATAGAATTACTCTCCTCAAATTCTTTCACTGCAACCGCACTTGAATGGAACAAAATTCCAAGTCTCCGTAATAAAGAGCAGAGACACACTTCGAGGCGTACAAATTATCGAAATTTTGCACACGTATGAGGAACACGATGGCAATAAAATAATCTCATAACTTATATGAGTTCATCGTAATAAGAAAAACAAGTATGTGGTTTAGCGGTTAGATACACCAGATGTCGCTAGCATATTTTTTTTGTTCGTTTCATTTTTTTACACCATATCTAGTTTAATACCTTGAATATGTCTGTAACGATTTCTAAATGTACCAGGGCTAATTAATTTGTAAATATCTTGGTAGAAAAAAGGGCGATGAAAAATAAACGTGTGAAATTTGACAAGGAGGTACGTGGAAGTTGTCATAATAACAATTGAGTATGCAGTCCACCTGAGACTCGATCCTCGTAAATATTCGATGAGATCGACGGTAAACTTCATGGAATTGGAATTGTAAATTGATATTTCGCCAACATAACATCATAGACAAATATAAAGGATGTTGCACAGCACGGAGTAATAAAGTTTCACTTTTCGAAGCTCAAACTACGCCTCAACAAATCCCTAGCGTGAGTGGTCCCGAAAGAAGAAGCGGCAACAAACTCCCGAGGGGTTTTCTTTTTCCTACTCACAGTTACAGAAAAGACTTACTACTACTTATATTAAACTCGTGTCCAAGCAGTATCGTCTTTAAATGAATCGTCTAGTTTGTAATCACTTTTTTATAACAATTTTAATTTAGTGTGACGTTTCTGTCAATTCTATCGGCATTTTATTATAAGTATTTACACATGTACCCATTAAAGAGCCACCAGTTTTGCTTAGTCTGAAATTTGGTACAATCAGTTTAGCCTTATTCCTAGTATTAATATTGTGAACATTAACTCTTCCTAAAAAAACTATCAGAGTATTTTTTAACGTACTTAAGATTGTCTAAAGTCTAAACTATGTATATAGTGACACAATAGTTAATTCATTGGTTTCTTTGCAGACAATGAGTGTGTGATTATCACTGATGTTATGGAGCTCCGTAACCGTAACCGAAACTATCGGATATCTGAAATAAAAAGTATATCTGAAACAGTAACCGAATCCGAAGAAAAAGTTTCGAATAGGGGCAGAGTCTAAATGAAACATGTTATGATAGATTTTCGTTGTCTGAACCTTGAGAGAGTTTATTGTTTAGTCTTTAAGTTTAGTTTTAATAGTTTTAGTAGTAATAGTAAGTTTTAGTTTTTTTATATTATTATATATATATTATTGACAAATAATACCTAGACAGAAAGTCAAAATGTTACCATGTAAATACATTATATATTTTGTTTAGAAGTCTAAAATCTTCCAATATCCGTAACCGAAATTAACCGAAACATTCGGATAATACGAAATAATTTCATATCCGAAACCGTAATCGAAAACGGTAAAATATTATTAATATATCCGTATCCATATCTGGATTCGAAATTATACATCCACGACATCCCCAGTGACTATAACACCACAACACAAATAAGTTACACGTCGGTGTGCGTGCCCGTTCGCAGGCAACACTGCACGGCGGAGCACGGCTCCTACACAAAGAACCTGTCGTCGATATGCGACGACCTCAACAGGGTGTTCATACTGGACAACTCGCCGGGGGCCTATCGGGACTTTCCAGGTACCGATCGCACACATGTCACCGTTGTCGGCGGCGTGGTCGCTTCACATGTTGCACGTTTGTTTGAAAGATAAATAAATGTTTGTCGTCTCAGGGTCCTGTGTGCACTGAAGGGTTGTGGCACAGTTACAATATCACAACAATTAGCCTGTCATGAATAAAATGAACATTGTTCGCACTATGGTTGCATGTGTTGCCGGCGACATGGACATACACAAAATTACATCACGAATCACTATGTTGACTCGACCAATATAAATGTCCACTCCGGCCGGGACTCGAACCCAATACCACCTACCACCTAGCTAACTACCACCATCCTGCTCGAGTCGGCCGGCAAACGAACTAATTTAATATTTTGTGTCTCGTTTGTAGTTTTGTATCCACACCATGTCGAATTTCTATCGAAAGAAAAGCACTCATGTACACGAATTAAATCTTACATTGCCTATTGCTTCAGTTTCTTTGTGTGTGTGTGTGTGTGTGTGTGTGTGTGTGTGTGTGTGTGTGTGTGTGTGTGTGTGTGTGTGTGTTACAATGCAATTTACACTTTTATATCCTGAGTCCGCTCTTATGAGGAATTCGACAATACTTTATATAATAATGTGAATATATCAATAACCGGACGACTGCCGAGTTCATGTCGTTATTAAGCACTATTCCATAAGAAGGAAGGTCGCAGTCATATGGTTAAGGGTATCTGTTATATAAAACGAAACATACATTTTGTCTACTAGTATGAAACCTATAACGGGGCCCATTTTAATGTAGGTACACAACGGACACTTAAGTACGTTATTTACTGATTTTTTTCCTGTCTGTTTGAAAACATACTAAAACCACTAAGTAAAGAGATGTCTCTTGGCATATTTGGAACTTATATCACCTCCTCAAAAATTAAGTCAGGTCTATTTTGATCTTGAAAATGGATCTGTTCTCGCGGAATTTTCTAATACTAATCGGGGACGGACGCGTGTATATCGCGCGTCGCACTCACCAGTGCGTACCGGCACAGCCACACTAGATGACTGACGGCTGTGTTAACGTTACTGTGGTGCAGACAACGCGATCCCGATCAAGTCGTGGTTCTCGGACCCGCTGGACGTGGCGCTGCTGAACCTGCTGCCGGTGCTGGACGCGCTGCGGTTCACGCACGACGTGCGCTCGGTGCTCTCGCGGAACCTGCACCTGCACCGCCTCTGGTAGCCGCCGCCGGCCGCCCGC
>PDGT01000101.1:822305-857831 GCA_003671415.1 Megathymus violae | reverse complement strand
GCTCGCCCGCCGGCCCGCCAGGTACGCGCTCCGCGCCGGTGTCGACCCGCCGCTGGGGTCGAGTCTCTACTCGCAGTGAGAGGAGCGGGGTCTAGTCCAGTGCGCGATGGCAGACTTCACGCGCCTCTGAGAACGTTGTGGTGAGCTTTTAGGTGTGCAGGTTTTCCTCAGGATGCATTCCTTCATCGAATCGAGTGATAATTAATTTGTAATTTAAAAAATTATAGCTGGGTGCGATTCGAACTCGCGTCTCCCATGCGAGAGAGCGACGTTCAAACCACTGAGCAACCACTGTTCATACAGGGCGTGATCGTTGTGTCGTCGGGTGATTGTTTAATAAATGCCTTCGAAACGAAAACTTGACGTTTGGACGTGATAGAAATGTCAAATCGATGGCTTCACTGACAAACACGTTTCATGGTCAATAGGTCCTGGCCTACAACGCATGTTACCATCAAATCGGATTCAGTCAAACGTTAGGATTCATAAGTAAAATGAAATCTTTCTTAGATATTGGAAAATACATTAGAAACTACATAGATGTAACTTCCGTGTGCACTACACGTTCAAGTGTAAGACATTTCAAATATGAACATTATCAAGATATAATTGCTAGTATATAACGGCTCACGGCTTAGTTCAATCTGTTTCGCTCGTCCGATGTCGATCCTATCAGAATTCCTTTCTCTAGAGCCGGTCGCGTCGCGAGCGCGCGCGCGACATGCAATAAAATAATGCTGCTGCCACACTGCACTTATAAAATGTTATAAGGCATGATTGATCTTCAACTATATAACAATAATGTACATTTGTTAGATTTCGCTACGATTCTTTAGATATTTTCAACTCTTCCACGCCGATGAAAGGTTATGACATTGTTGTACAACTGTTCGGTGCGCAGACGTCCATCTAGCTGTACTCCGCCCGTGCTGCAGTCGTTGGTGTTCATGTTTAACATCAAGTTTAATTACGATGACCCCACATGAAGACATTTGGTGAATTTTGTTACAATTTGTGATATTATGTTATCATAACAAACACACGTTTAATAACTTTTTGAAACATTATATAACTGCAGTGTCACAGCATCGTGCAATCGTTCAGAGTTAAAATTGCTAAGTTATATTATTAAGTAGGACATGCTGTACATAATTATGTATACGGGTCCATATAACGCCGACCGATGTTATTACTAATTGCAGGTAAAAGCGAGGTGTTGTACAAACGTGGAGGGCGCGCCGCGGTACATCCTATTTATTATTACGTTCACTCGTAAGGCCCTCCAGCGCTTCTATTCAAATATACATATAGTTTTAATATAGTAGAATAATGTTTTTATTTAAGTTTGTTTCTAAAACTGATTAGTGTAATATACATTAGGCGTGTATATTTCTAAGTAGCCTACGTGTGTGGGTTTTGAGCGTTTCAGAAACGCCGTTTTAATATCTGTGTGTTCGAACACTCTCGTAGATTAGCGGGGAGGGGACAGGTGAAGTGTATAAAAGTAGCGATCGAGATATATGTAACTATCTCATTTTCATACAGAGAACTGCCGTGAGTAAGAAAGGGACAGTCAAAGTTTTCATATGTTCATGTTTGATGGCGAAGTCCGTTTGGACTGTGATGGGGATTGTATATCCCGTAAAATCTGTTCGAATGTCAAAATTTTTATTTATTTTTATATCAATTTGTTGATATTGACTGACACTAATGAATTTAATTTTTCCGTACGTATATTCTGTACTCTGTTCTCACATTACGACAATTCTCTTTAAAGAGAGAGGGAAAGGTATTTATATCCTAATTATTCTTCTACCCGTCATCTTTTCTTCTTGTTAACCTATGATGTGTCCACCGTCTCTTTCTTTCATATTGCACAGAAGGAGACGGGTATATGTACATTGATAGTCGGTCTCTAAGTGTACAATACGAGGATGAGATGTACAGCGTGGACTGTATTTTTCGTATTAAGCTTTTTTTAGTAATTTTGTAATAAGTTTCTTAAAAGAAAATAATTTTTAATATTAGCAATTTGCATACAAAACATTTGTACCGATCAGTGAATGTTTTTTTAAGTGAAATACTCAGGTTTGACTAAGTATGTATGTACCGGTTACGGCCTCCACCTGTGTGCAAAATAACATATTCGATAAGTCATTTTGTACATAATCGCATTATATTTTCTTCACATGCCTCTTGGAAATAAAAAAATCAGTCATTTTAGTTCAACGGATTTTTGAGAGATCATGGAGTGATGAAGAAAAAGGATACAATTAGAAGTGTTGTATGACGTTGTGGCCAATAACGCTAGTTACATTTTAACTAAAGTTATAATTATGTGTTGTTAATCTAAAACAAACTTTAAGCCACACGCAATAAAGTACATAAACTTCAGTGCTACTCCAAATAGTTCCGTGTGTCGGCAAAAGATAGCGCTAATCGAACAGCTTAAATGTAACGCAAAGTTCTCTAAGACAATTTTGCGTTACATTTTGTATAGATCAGATTTATATTAGACACGTTTAGACTCAAACATTTTTTTTGAACAAATCAATATCAGACCTGTCACAGAGCACTTCGAATTGTATCTTTATTCTATGAAATTATGATTTTGCGTTCTTCTGTTTCATCGTCATATGCAGGTTTGAGAAGGCATTGTGAGGACGGTGACGAGGGTACATCGAAGTTAATAATTGTTTACTATGTAACGGGAGATATTCCTTATCAGATTCGATTCAGACATAAATAATCTAATGTTCGAGTCCTATATTGTCTATGTATGTCATAAATATTGTCGTATTCGATTCGGCAAAATCAAAGAAAACTTAAATAAATGATTATTTTAATTTCGAGGTAATTTTGTTGTGAAATGTACCCCATGCAGACAAACCTCTCTCTGTGTGTCTCACCAAGTGAGTGAGAAAAAACTATGACGTTTGTAATGTGAGACGCAATTGTCATAATTTGTATTCATGCCGTCGATAAGTAGTCGTGTCGCAATAATATACCTTTGGGAATTTGGTTTTTTTAAATTGTATTGTAGTCGATGGAATTATTTTTTTTAATCGTATTCATGAACAATGAAATCAATAAATGTATTACATATTAATCTACCAATACTCCGTATGAAATTTCCCACACGTCAACGTATTTAGGCTATTTGCCATTGAAAAAATTAGTCATGGGATGCTGAAATCATTCAATCTGATTTATTTTTCTTGAGTAATTGAGATATTAGGTATGCAAATTGAATGATTCACATTTCATGTCATTATTTTTGTATAACAGTTGTAAACATGGAAAGCAAAAGTGTGATGAGTGTTTTCGGTATTTATTGACAATAGTTATTTTGATTTGAGTAATCAAATGTGCCACAGAGTAAAGTCAAGTAAGTTGTCAATGAGTACTCTGAGAAAACGTCAAACTAGCTCTACCGCCACACCATCGGCGGCATCAGATTATTCGATTGTTGGTTATTAATCAAATAACGACTTTTTTGTACGTTAATATTAAGGTACGTTATTGGGGATATGTTGCGGAGTCTACCCTTTGCCTACGTGCGACAGAAGTTTATCTCTCACCCGTCAATATAATTGTGTTCATACAACAGTTTGTCTGTGTTGTTTTTTAATTTTGTTATGTGACGCACTGAAAGGGTAGACAGTGCAGAAAAAATAATCATAGTAAAAATCCTTTTACCCCTCATCCCTTACTAACGATAAAAAAAAATCGCCATCGTTGTGTGTGCTGGTTCTGTAGTATTACTCGAGTAACTTCCCTGTGATGACGGTCGTTTTATATTTTCAAAGGAATGTCGCCCAACTAAAATCTCGCTAAAACTACGAAGTTTGTGGGCTTGGTTTTTATATGTAATATAAATACATATTGTTTATAGTATAGTTTGCGGTGTGAGGTCACGAGCGCTGTGAGACAGTAGCGTCACACTAGGGCGGACCTGAAGTTAACATAATTTATATATTACATTAGTAAATATAAGTTTATTTAGTAAACATTCGTAGTTCGAACTTTGACGTTGGTTGTTTTTACCGTTTCACTAAACCGTTGGTCTTGTTGGTTTCGTCTTTCAAAAATGAAATAAAACATTAAAGTGAAAATGAATATTAATCCCACGCAACGATACCGAGAGATAAGAAAGAAGAAAAAATATTATTTTTATAGTACTCCCTTTTATATGGGACATATAAAAAAAATTATTAATACATCAATGGGGAATATGCATGTATGATTTTTATGTTTTTTTTACCGATTATTTATGATAATATAATGCTGTTAATAAACATTTCCATCTTAGAAAAGTCAACATTTATTTTCTAAATATTTTTTTTAACTGTGATATTGTTTGGGCCTAATTACTACCATTATAGCCCGGTTCATGGTGACGTCGGCGTCCGCGCAACATAAGAATGTTTTTTTTTTCGTATTTAGTGCGAAGTAATATTTTAACAATTTTGAGCTGTTTAAATATCGGAGAAGGATCATTTTGAAAGTAGTGTCTTGTGCTTGTATGCAAAAGGATGATAAAAATACTTCTCAAAAATCAAAAGTACAATAAAAAATGGTCCTCATAAAAAATAAAAAGAACATATTTCATTTATTAGGTTATAAATTCAATATGACAAATCTTAAATACAATTAATAATTATAAAAAAAAATCACTCGGCCCGTCACTTTAATATCAATACCGTTCGTTTTGATATTTTTCATTTGATTTTTTACAATTTTCAGTAATGAGTATTGCACGTTATAAAATTTTTTACTACAACATAATATTATGGGCGTCTTTTTGTAATAATAAACATTGTAAATAAAAATTATTAGTCAATATTTTAACGATATGCATATTCCCTGTTTTATGATGGTGAGAAAATCGTTTGAAAATTAAAATGTAAATTGAAATTTCGACACGTCAGATGTAGATCAGTAAACGGCGATTTAACATTTAATATTTTAATTGTACTAACCACAGTTAATACGATAATTTGGCATTCAGTTTTATATTGTATTAATGCTTTATGCCATTGTTGAGAGCATCCCTCACTTATATCGTTTTGTTTGGAGTAACACGTGCGGTTAGGAAAATATATTTTATGGCGTTAGGGGTACTCACGGACTACGAAGTTGCATGGTGCAAGTTTTCAAAGAGCTTAAAATGTTTTTAAAATTGTAAACCTTATTATTATGCTATGAAAAATATTCATTTTAAATAACCTGTAATTGAAATAACATCTATCTTCTTATTGTGTTTGATTGAAAATGTTGTAATGCTCACTTTATTGGTGCAACTAATAAATTTCTGTTGGCTCGGAAGTCTCCTAAATTACTTGCCGGTGCTTCTTGTCACAAACAAATCCCTGAAATGTAGTTCAACGCAAAACGAATAACTGAATGCCAGTAAAATTATCAAACGTTTTGATGTCAGTCCCACCGACAAAAAGTGCAATATTAATAACTGACCGGGTACGTCGTAGTGTGCCGCTAACCTTATGATGACAATAGTTTAAAAAAGTATACTAGACTACGTAACTCTCATGTACAAAACTGTACCGAATAACATACGATATTTGATTTTGTTTACTGAGTAACGTTCGTTAAGGTTGTTTTTCGTCTGTACTGAGGTCGCCTTTAAATTAATTAACAATTGTATAATGGAATAGTAATAATTTATGTCTGGACGGCGACCGACACAGGTAATTTATAGGAAAATTTGCTTGGAACAGCTCGAACTAACCTTGTGTTTCAGTCCAAAGGGCGTCGGGCCAAAAGAACCTCACAAATTGGACGCGCGTGGCCGTCGTGTGTAGTAATGAATGCATCCGTGACATATTCCGACATGTCTGCTGTTGAAACGTGTCCACGACTTGTGGCCATACACGTGGCGGTTAATTCTTTTATTGTTAATCACTAGAAGAGCAATTTTAACGACGTTATCAGTAAGCCGTTAAAATGTTTATTACATATGTTAAATTGTAAGTAGACTAATAGTCTTTAGGTCTCTTCGATGCTCTGTCGGAGTTACGTGGTTCGCATCACCGGCGAGCCGTTGTGTGGGGGTTCGGTCTTCGATGTTTCGACCGATAATGTATATCGGTGTACAGAGTATTTTCTTGTTTCAAATCTCTAAGTAAGTCGTTCACATAGTTGTGGTGTTACCATGCGATATTTTTTTTAATGAATTTAATTGTAATGGCATAATTCAAACTTAGCCAACTCTGAACATTATTAGTGAAATTTTAACAACACTGTCAATTGTTGTCACTGTCAACAATTTGTTTAAACTGTTGTTGGTGTAGGAATGTTTCTGTGTAAATTAATAAAAAATATTGCATTACCATCTCTGTTTATTATATCTCTGTATATAGTGTATGTACGTAAATTGGGTTCTTTCTAAACTAGCATAATTAATTTTATTGAAAAAAAAAACATTTGAAACGTTTCCAATGGCTTATATACTTAAAAGTAGGGATGTAACGATATTGTGATGTTGAAAGTGTGTGTGATCCCATACTAGTAACAGTACAACTCGTCTTTTTTTTTATTAATATCTCTCGACAGTCGTCGTGTACCGGCTATCGTCTAGTAAAATAGTAACAAAAAAATAAAGAGAAGTAGCAATATATGTATATCTTACTTTCGAATGTATGGCGTCGATGTTAGAATCACCGACAGCACAAATACGAAGATTTGGCGAGATGAGTTAATAAAAAGAAAAAAAAAACTCAACAGATACTTAAAAAATTAATGTGTTCAGTATAATTTGGCGTCCGCGATCTTATTTATTTACCAACGTCACAAACATTATTTTACTATTTCATATTAAAAGTATTGATAGTTGAAAGTTTGTTAAGTTTTAACACTGAAATTTGGTCAATTTATAGGAATTGTAAATTATTCGAATACAAATAATTTTCTGGTTCAGCTGTATTTTTAATGTCAAATTCAAATTAAGTTGTCGGGCGCGAGCAAATATCGTAGTATTGTTTACAAGTAACTTACTCAGAGACTTCCCGAGTAGGTTCATGTTTACTTAATGGATACTTAACACAATGTATTCACGACGCTGATTCGGCATGGATATTGATATGTCGAAATCGACGGTTTTACTGCGTTACATCCCTACTCGGTCACCGAGTCGATACGAACGTCTTGTGACATTGAACGGTCGCGTACCTGTTTGGAGATTTGAACGTACACAATTATTATTGTAGAATATGTTTAGTTCGTACCAAATATTTGAAATTTCAATAGTTGTCGATGCTTTTGTTTGTTGGTATTGAACTGATTGAGCAGATCAAAAATCATAAGATGAAAGTAGTAATTTAATCTTAAATTTGAGTTTGGTCATAAGCCAAACACGTCAAATGCTTGTTTGGTATTACGTTATTTGCTTACAATAATACCAAACTGCATTTACAAAATTTTTAATGTTATGGTTGAATTCTGTTCGCAACCAACATCCTGTCAGGGTTATGTGGCATACCCAAGACCACGGATATTTTTAATGAAATGTTATTGGTTCTCTTATAATTCGGAATTTGTGCCTAAAGTGAATTTAAAATGTATAATAACAAACTCAGTGTATCCTGTTTACATAACACAGGATAGTTGAGAAGTAATAGATCATCAAAATAACGTATAAACAATGGCGCAAGGTAGCGCTGCTTCTTAATGCCACATAACCCTTTGTATTTAAATTTTTGTTCCTGAAATGTGAACGGAAGCGCTCACACTTATGAGAGTTTTTGTAATGTTTTTGTATAGTTTCGGTAGATAAGTCGTTTTAAATGTAATGTCGTTATACATGTTGAAGTAGCCTACTTCAGCGTCTCTTGTACAAGCGTATTTGTAAACTTATTTTCTCCCCGAATCTTATTTCCTAAGACCAAATGATTCCGCCACACGGCGGCCATATAAAACGATATTACTTATAAAAGTGAAAAATGTAAGTATTTATACTTGCTACATTTTTACAAAACAAATTGTACATAATTATATAAACAAAAAATGTTTTTCATATAATTCACTCCCCTACATGTAAGTTACTGGAAGTCGATGAAAAAGTTAAACTTAAATCATGATTTTGTAAATATAGTTTTTTAGCGTTACGAATGTTCCACTGTTGAAATTAACAGAGTGATTTGTTTACGAAGTGAGATTAGAAAAAAATGTTCTGTAACAATCTCATCACGAACTCGACCGGTAGGTATACTGGGATGTTATTTTCGGATTCCGTTTAGTAGTCGCTGGTTTCTAGGAAATATTGTTATGTGAAATTGTAATGGGCTTAATTACAAATAAATATTGTAACGTTCAAAGATTACTTGTAAGTAAGCAAAAATCACACGAGGTGTAGCACAATGCGAATGCTGACCAAATTTATTTTGTAGATTCGCTTCTACAGTTCTGCATCATCATACTAATGCATGTGAAGCCTGAGCCGCGACAGTATGTATGGTGACGTAGGTTTTGGCCCCGATCCAACAGTCTAGATTCATACTGTGTTATAACAAGAACCTAAGTCACGACAATGAAATAGCCAGAAAACATGCATTGTTGTGATGAAACTAGGCGTTATTTCATTTATGATATCTCCCCTGATTCATCGGTGAGGGTTGTTGACATTCGATTTCAGAACAATAGCCTGGTTCAAATATTTTTGTCATATCACATACAATATGTACAGTAAATTACATTTTTAGTTTTAAAGTCATTGCTTTAGTTGTAAAATTTTGAACCACCTTCCTAATTCATCAACGGGCTTCACTTTGAAAGAAAAAAAAAACGTTAATATTAAGAAGATATTCGTTGAACGTAGCATAAAGTAATATACGTAAGATTTTTTTAACGAATGATAAAAATATTTGACGTGGAGTTGTAGGTATTAATACAAATTGTTCCATTACAGCCATCGATAAAATTTATTATTGATATGAAAATTTTTGTGTGACAATTTTTGGTCTCTACTGGTTGTTCAAAGTTCAAAGCGATTTGTAATAGAAATATTAAATCGATTTCAAAATAAATGATGCCATTATTTTCTGACAATTTTATCCCTTTGTTGACTAGTTTTTAGGTATCCTGTAGAGTAGAGAACTGTTAACGGGAGCAAAAATTAATAACATTTGAGGGAAATATTGAATGGGTCGAAGTTGTAGACGACGAAATGAATAGGAAGTAATACGAAAAGATTATTTACAACGTTTATGTAGGAAATACCTATACTTTGGCACTTAACATCAGATGCTATTGTATTCCAGCATAACTTATCACAAGTAAAAAAATATCTATTTTTCTGTGAACAGTACTGGATACCATGAGTAGTGTTAGAATGGACTGATTGATTTTCAAAGAGTAATTTGTACAAATGCCGCCTTCCGTTTAAAAAAATCTAATGATGTATAAAAATCGAATATCATTAAGTGTACATGACATTGTTTATGTACATGATAAAATATTGTTTCGATAGGATAGACTTGTTACATCGGTTTTAGCATTGTTCAAACACTGATTTCCGATAGTGCTATTTAAATGTACAATAAGAATGTGAAGTTAAAGATTAGTCAGTCGAATCTGATGTGTGCCACTTCATATCTATTGCTTTTTTGATTCACATACATATGTGTATTGCGTCTCGTAGTGGGACCAATATGGAGACACTAAGTTCTGATATTTTTTGAACTGCAGGACATATCTCTTATAATATTTTTGATTCCCCTTACGTAGTGAACCCTCCGCCTGTACAGATGACGCGGTGGGCGTCGTCAGTCATTATACGCACTATAAAGGACTGTAATAGCTTGCCCGCGTCATTGTTCCCGCCTACTTATTATGTGGAGCCTCAAGAGGAAAGAGAATAGGATTTTATAAGTTAGTGGCGTTCAACATCTTAAACCTCATCATCACTTACCATCAATTGGGGTTTTTGTCAAGTATTAACTTATTTACGTAATAAAAAATATTTTTACACTTAGAATTACATATTGGTTGGAGTTCTCTGGTTCAAAAGCAGCACTATATTTAATCTTACATTTTCAAGGGTAGGTATAATTAAAAACCAAAGATTGATGAACTGTTTAATTTCAGACTACTTTATTGAATTTTTTTTGCGGAGACCTCCAGAAGATTCTCTAACAGAATTTACTTACGAAACACTTCAAGATTGTTTTACATATTTGAGAGCATCTAATATGATAAAATCGACATAAAAAATAATCTGTACAAAAACAATTGTAGTAGGCCTGGATACAAGATAACAACCATAATGCTCCCTATGTTTACCAATTTTAACATTCAGTAGTTTTAATTTTTATAATACTTTCAATCAACGTTCATAGATTATACTACAATATTTTTGATTTTTGCCATAGTTATGTCACATAAAAATATAAATCAAAAATTGTTTACATTTCATTGATCTTATACTGGGGTTTCCATAACTCACTGTAATACACAAATTGAGTGGCCTCACAACTATGATCAATGTCCGTCGATACTTAGACATTGATTTGCAAATGTATCTTAAATAGTTTCTTTAATAAAACCAAAAAAGATTCTACATCCAGGAATCACATATGAAACTTGCATTTATGAGAAAAAATAACTAATGTGAGAAAAACACTTGAGGATCAGTAAATATTATATAATTTCAAAATACATAGCATGCATAGAACTAAAAAACAGGTGTGTTCACTACTAACATATAATGAATAAATGAGGGATATAACTCTTGTAAAGAATAGCAAATCTTAGCAGTCCTTATAATCAATACAAATATGTCAAAAGCATGTCCTTATTTCCTCAATAAGTTCATTGCAAGGAATAAAAATGTCAATAAAGCTTTTGGGCCTCTTCGAGGTTACAATTCTTCATTTCTTTTTCCATTAAAAATCATAAGGTTACTTAAATATTGCAATGAACGGCACTTCTAAACTTAGCACAATAAGCAATATTATTGATCTTTAGTTATTAAATTGTTGTTTTAATTGCAAAGTGTGGACACTACACGAATAGACACTCTAAAATACATAAATAGCTTAGATATCTATAAATTTATTATAGTCTGTATGAAAAATAAACAAAATATTGCACAAACCACTGTGCTTATATCAATTACTCATTACTTTTGATATCATTGCCTACTAAGTACAAGCTTTTGTCTTGAAATCTAAGCAAGTATGTCAAAGAAAACATAAATAATATCATCCAATGTCCACTCTTTACCACTGCCTAGAGAAAATCATAAAGCCAATAGACATATCACAAGTAGCTTTTAAGATTTATCTTCGGCGTGACTCGCCCAATTCAAACAATAGTCACTAAAATGCATTCCATTGATAGATTTCAATGACAGTCAGTTTTAAAACTTATTTAAAAATATTCTGTCCAAACAAGTTACTACAAAACTAATGGGTCTACACAACATTTTTAAAGGATTTTTATACTTCAAATTACAACTGTACATCAAATAATAGCAGTCGGAACTTGGGCTACTTGCCTACAATTGTGGTCTTTATGACACAGAAAAAGCTTTTTCTGAAAAAGATTTGACATATGCTTCATGTAATTTGTTTACAAAATCTGCATCATGTTTGAGTAAATAGTTAAATGCTTGCAGAAGCTGATTCCTGGTGAGTGGCTCTGGTGTTGGCTGGATGTCTGCACCGGTAGTTGTGAACATTGTTGGTGGCATCAGAGCAGGTTTTTGCTGACTGGCCAGACTGTTAATGATTGGAAAAACACCTACCTCCTCTAATTTTCCACCATTATATGAGTTTACTGGGTGTATGATATCTTGTGTTTGATTGAGATAGGTGGCTAATGGAGATGTTGGCTTCGGTGATGAAATGTGCATTAGGTTTAACTCACTTTCTAGTGGATTAGGCACATTTGAGTCTAGTCCATCCAATGTCTGAATCTTTTTTAGATTCGGTATCCGTTTTTGATTTGATTTGTCAATGGGAGTTGATTTCATGGGAAATCCAGAGTTTGATCTCATAGTGGAGTCTATGGAGATGTTCCCATTCGAGTTTAAAGTCTCTTGAGGTGTGACAGAACGTTGTTGCTTTTCTATATGCTCAACAGAATGTGCTGGATTACTCATTAGCCTTTGTAGAAGGAGTGGTGCTTCGCGAACATCAGAAGGTCTTGGACCAAATATGCCTGGCGAGGGGAGAGAGGAAACTGCGGGCATTTGAGCCGCTGCACCACCACCTGCTTTAGCAAAGAAATCCATTACGCTCTGTGACGTCATATCAGGCGCTCGCAATGGCGTAGAGTCACTTTTAGAGGCCGCTATGCCCTTATTAGAATTGAAATCGTCTTGGGCTTTACTAAGCATGCTGAATATATCTACGGGAGCGCTAGACTTGGTAGGCGCACTGTAAGCAGGAGTTTGAGGCATATTTTCGACAGGAGCTTGCTTCATTGATTCTTTTACGAGCGTATTTAACTTTGTTGCAACTCTGACACATTCGTCCTTATCGTAAAACCATATGCCGTAAATACGACATTTCGCATTCCGATAAAGTAAAAAGGGTTCTTTTAGCTGTAATTCTATACCTTTAGAAACGGGTTCGATAAGGTTATTCGTGTTCAATCTGTTCATTATCACTAAACTGTGGTAGGGCTCTCCATTTCTACTATACACAAACAAAGCACCTTCTATATTCGTTTTTTCCCATTCGTTCTCTTCAAAAGTATACAGTGCAACGTGTGTTGCACTGTCAATTATTTCCTTCGCATATGGATCTGCCCTCTTTAGGGCTGCAAAATTCATACGTAAGCCGGTGTCAGCCATTTTATACCAACAAAACACTAAATATTTTTTACACAACGAGTAAGCATCACAGCAAAATGACAAGAGCGACCAAATTCGCCATTTTAATTTCTTTAACGTTCCGTTCCTGTGTTACAATTAATAAAACTGTGGTAATGGTAAATCAGTTAAATAAACTTGATTGTTGTCACTAAATTTAAGGTTGTAATTTGTTTAAAATAAAAAATACTTTATTCATACACATAATTCACATTTCATTACGATATTGAAATAATATTACTGAAAGTATCTGGTAATATTGAGTTTTGCGTTTGGTATGTAGATAGAAACTTTTCAACTTTGGCATAACTTAGATATCTTTTTGCTTTTGCTTATTGAGGAATGTTTTGTACGAGAGAATGAGATAAGTGTTGAAATCTCAACTACTTTTTCTTCTAATATATATTTTTTGGCAGTGAAAAATAAAATTTTCATGAAAATTTATACTTACTGACGTATATATATATATATATCACGTAATGATTTTCGTCGATCATAGATTTATACATTTATACACTTGTTTATGTCAAGTTGATGGAATTTATTGTCATTTTGTCGTTTACGCATGTTGAAGGCGGAGGTCTTTAAATTTTATAAATAGTTTTAATGTTTTTTTTTCTATTTTCTTATCTTAATATTAACAGTTTATACAAACAATTTCATTTATATGTTTACCTCATACTCGTTTTCTAACTAGATTATTTCATTTATTTCTATTAGAAAAGTACTTTCGTACACGCGACGCGTGATCTACTTTTTTATCTGGTAAACAAGTGTTTCTTATTGGATTTTTTTTGTAAATCTGTTATGGCTGAAGCTAAGGTGCTGGTAATAGGCAGTGGAGGACGCGAACATGCGTTGTGCTGGAAACTTGCTGATTCTCCGTTCATCAAGCAAATATATTGTGCACCGGGTAGCGTTGGAATTTCGTCTACGAATAAGGTGGAAAATGTTGACATCGACATTAAAGACTACATGGTATGTTCCTTCAGATATCTTTTCTATAAAACAAAATCACACGGGATTAATATGTAGTTTTTTTATTTGTAGTGGCCTTATTTTCCCATTAAAAGTTTGATGGATACAGCAACATGTTTTTGGCAAATGTATTGCCTTTGAAAGTAAATTTTTATTCAATAATTTTTTAAGTCTGCAAGTTTAGAAAACCTCTAATATAACATAAAGAATATTCATTCTGAACTTGTTTAACGTAACTTGTATTTTGCTACATATCAAGTAATTGATAAGATTTTATCTTGACTTTCCTTTTACTTACACTTACTTACATTCCAATATATCCCTGCAACTTATTCCAGGAGACTAGTTTTGAGTGACTAAATCACCAATCAGAATTATATGACCTCTATCAACACACAAATGGGAGGGAATGAGCATTGTTTATTTTGTTAAAGTTAAAACTCATCTTTCACATAAATGTTTAAGTTCAGCTTTAGTCTATATAAAATCTAATAAAAGTTAAAAATAATGTTATAAATCAACATCACATTTTTTTATGAAGCTTCAAAACTGGAATTATTAATTATATTCATTAAATTCTACCATGTATACTCTAAATGTATGTAAATATGTAAAATCTATTTCATATAATTGTAATTTGATAATAGCAGAAGCAATAAATGATGTGCATAGGTGTGTTAAGAAAATATATTAATTATTAAATGAAATTGAATAATACATTTTACTTTCTTGGTCTTGCAACATGCTATGTAGGAAACATCAATTCCCTAGCAGTATTTTGGCTATTTTTGAAACAAAGAACAGTCTTTATAAAATGAATAAAAATCTGAACCATTAATATTTTGTATGAAAGTATAACTTTTTATTAGGAACTAGATTATTAATAATAATAAATATTACATCTGTATGTTTAATGTAAATGAATATCCATCAATGTTAACATAATATTGACAATCATATTTGGAATATCATTATTGTATCAATAATTTATTTTTATCATAATAATTATAATTCTGTACAGTTGTACACAATGGAATGCATCTGAATCTCTCAACAAAAATTTATAACTTGTACTTTCATTTATTATTAGTTAAGTCATTTAAGTTACTGTTAAAATCTTTAAATTCTAGATAACTTTTCACACTCTCCTTTATTCAAATTAATTTCTTGAAAACACTTAAGTTTAATCAATCAACTTTTTTAAATATTATAAGTTAACGCTTGACAACAATCCCACCTGATGGTAAGTGATGATGAAGTCTAAGATGGTGAACGCACTGACTTATAAAAGTCTATTCACTTTCCTATTCAAAACTCCCACATTATGTGTAATAGTACTCGATACTATTCTTAAGCCCACCATAATTTCATAGCCTGTATACACATTAAAAATATTTTGTTTTTGTAGAAACTTAAAGTGGGCCATAATACTTAAAAGTGTAATCTAATTCTGCATTCTCCTTTTAGGCTCTAGTAAAATGGTGCAAAGACCACACAATAGATCTGGTTGTAATCGGACCAGAAGATCCACTGGCCAATGGGATTGTGGATGCTCTCAGTTTACATGGCATCAAATGCTTTGGCCCAACAAAAGCCGGAGCTCAAATAGAAGCCAACAAGGACTGGTCCAAAAAATTTATGATAAAATATCAAATACCAACTGCAAGGTTCCAGTCTTTCACTGATGCGGATGCTGCTAAGGAACATATCAATAGGTAAATTTGAGGTGAAATATGTTTCTAGTGAGAATGAGCATTTGAAAGCAGCAATCCAATAGAGATGATAATTGTATTTTATTTAAAATTATGGAATTAATCAATGAAACATAGGTAAACTTTTAAAAAATTGCAGAAGGAAGTTCTCCATCAATATACATAACACCAAAAGCATTAGCCATGATTAATAGCACATATAAAAATTTATTAAGTATTATAGTGTGTAATATTTATAATTCCATAAAACAATGTTAAATACACCACCTAGACAATGTTGTTAGTGCATATTTGTGAATTTAGCGCTTCGTATCCCGCTCTGGTGGTGAAGGCGTCAGGTTTGGCCGCCGGCAAGGGTGTGGTAGTGGCCTCTAACAAGAAGGAGGCTTGCAGCGCCGTGGACGAGATCCTCACCGACAGCAAGTACGGCGCCGCAGGCAACACTGTGCTCGTCGAGGAGCTGCTGGAGGGCGATGAGGTGTCGGTGAGTGTTTTGTAAGCGGGTAACACCGATTCAGTACAAGAAGAGAGATCGTTAGAGAAATACAATGGTTACACGTATATTAAAGTGAAACAGGCGAATGAGACGGTTCATGAACACGTTGTACTTAAGTACGTATGTGATAAGAAGATATAAAGAAATTTAAAAAAAAATCGTCCATCGCGTTTTAAACTAAATCTCGTGAATAAAATAGGCAAAAGCAACTTGCGTTAAGCGTCAGAGCAAAATTAACGTACAAAATTGCTTAATTACCGTATCACATACAAGATTTCTATTTGTCTTTCGTTGGGCACATCGCTCCACTCTCACAACGAGATTCTCACCCATAGAACTGAACAATATCGGAATGAATAATTTAATAAAATGTAAATAACATTCTACATAAAATGTGGAAATGAGTAGGAATAAATATAACGATCATAGAGCGTTCGTGGTACGACCTGAGTTCAATCACCATACTCTCATTGAACTGTTAAACCTTGTCATAGAAGATATCACAAGTGTCACTTAAGAGTTTTGTAAATACTCCATGGTACTACGTGCTAGGGAGTGGTGCCATTAGTTAGTTTTATATACTGTAATATAGTGTTAAACCTCCCTTGAGGCGAGTTGCTTCGAACGCGAGTCCTTCGGTATTGCTAGGATGTCACATATGATACTAGTGAGTTACATATGAGAAATTCCGAGTCGAACATTGATGTTTTCGAGATGAAATGTTGAAAAAATCACGGCATTTGTCAATGATTTTTTATTCGTTACGTCCTGATAAGGGGGTCAAGAAAATACGTACGAAATATAAATATCACCCAATGGGGTCTCAGATGAGATAAGGAAGAATTCACAAGTTATCATTATTTTTACATTAATATTGTTGTTTTATATTTAACGATGTTTTTTCCATTTTTTTATATCGTTCGTTATTGATGATTGTAGTTGTTTTGTTACCTAAATTTGAACTCGACATGTAAAAAGGTTTGATAGTAAGTAATATAATGTATATATTAATATAAAGGTTACCTGGAAATTGGTAACCAGCTATAAGTTTGTCTTTTGTACACAACCCAGACATGTTGTAGCGTGTTTTTCTTGTCCAATACTTCTGAAATACAGTAACGTGTGATATATCGATATACAAACACTAACTATATTATTTTTCTATTGATTAAACATGAAAATCAATCCAAAAAATCGACCAAGCGCATGTCGGACGTCGGATAATGAAGGGTTTTTGTTGCTTGATCTGTAATGAAATTTATTTTATTGGCATCCAAAGTTCAGAAATACTTCTGAATTCCAAATAGCGCGTAACAGAAAGGATCTCAAATACTTACACTGCCTAATTCCAGTCAATATCAATAAAAAAAAATTTTTGATTGTATCAACTTCAACTTTTTCGGAGTACAACTACTAATTTAGTACTTCCGAATCGCACATCTCATGAATTGTTGCGTAAAATAAAAACATTAGTTTTAATTTTAATTTTTGAAAACCTTTACATAGATACCAGAAAGATAGACACACTACACCTTTCGTATATCGTCTCTACGACCATTTCGTATAAGAAACTGATTATTTTGTGTACAATAAAGAGGTTTTGCAATGTCTTACATGATTTCTTGAATCATATTAATGGAATATCACCACTCTCTAATTATTTAAATACTGAGTTGTGTAGTTGTCCTGGAAAATTTCAAATGTGTGGTCTTAATAGTGACCGAATGCCACGTCTCTGATAATTATATTGACAGAAACGAAACTACAAAAGTTGCAATTGTTCCATTTGGATGCAGCACCCTAATTTTTTTTTTTGGGAGACTAATGAGTATCCTTTCCACCTGCGATGACCGTTACTTATATCGTATTGACCGAAAATACAGCCGGACCCATCAGCTGTGCAAATGTGTATCAGTCCGCAAGAAACTTTATATGTAAATGCTAATGGCCAAACGAGCTGTTGTCACGGTGCGTTCTCTTCCCAGATCCTAGCCTTCACGGACGGCGAAACGGTATCGGTGATGCCCCCAACGCAAGACCACAAGCGCATCGGCGACGGCGACACGGGCCCCAACACGGGCGGGATGGGCGCTTACTGCCCCTGCCCGCTCATCACGCCGGACCAGCTTGCCGACGTGAAGGACCAAGTGCTGCAGAGGGCGGTGGACGGGTTGAAAGCAGAAGGGATTAAATACGTTGGTGAGTGATTGCTCACTTCGCGTTACCGGCCGATTGAATAACGTGTCCTTTTAAGAGAAGATTCTAACTAAACCTAGGGCTGGAAGTGACAGAATGAAATGTGAGTAGTGTAATTTATGCTGACATATTCCTCCTTATTTATTTCCGTGTTATCAATCCTCAACTTGTACCAGAAGTAGGTTAGATGGGTCAGAACATTGACTGCCAGACATATTTAGAGCGTCTTGCCCTGGGTGCCAAGGTTTTATTTTGAAGAATACATGAAAGTTTACAAAATATGATTATATTAAGTTACTGATATAATATTGTAATAGCATTTACAGTAATTTTTATTAAAAAAAAACCACTACGAGATATCTCGTAGCTGGCAGTTTTAATACACACGCTTAATACGAGATATCTCGTAACTGGCAGTCAATGGGTTAAACACCTCCACGGTGGAAGTATTAATATTAAATGTTAAGTTCTTCGAACGAAGTATTCGGGAAACGAAAGCACTGCGGCAACTGCCCGATATTTATATCGATTTCTCGGGCCTTCTAGGCTTTTCGACGCCATTCGCGCCAAGTCAATTATAATACCCGGAAATCGATAGGACAATAGCGGGTCAGGAAAAGACGATTGTGTACGCCATATTCGGTCTTTCGCTTCAGGTATAAGGGCGTGAGGCCTTGAAGTGCTCGAGGTAGATGTTATCACTCTTTGGTTTTTTTTTGTGGCCACTATTATTATTGGACGACTCTTTGAAAACCTTCGCAACAATATATTTAGTGACTTTTTCTCACGGGTCTACTTTTAGTGCTTTGCGTTGCCATCTTTAAATAAAAAGAAGCTTGATTTGTCATCACACATCTTCGCTGTCTATTCCGATGGGCTCGGGAATGTAGAGCTTGCCCTAGAAATGTGTTGAATTTGTTATTATAATTACTGCCCAAACTGTCCCACTGCTGGTCTGCGGTCTACTCAATCAGAGGAGTTAAAGTTAAGTCCATCACGCCGGCTAATTCCGGATTGGCAGACTTCGCACATCTTTGAAATAATTTTGAAAAACTCAGGTATGCAGGTTTTCCTACGGTTTTGTCTTCACCGAAGCTAATATTAGATAATTTGTATTGGATCGATACTGATACTCTTTTACTTACATGCTTTTTTTTTTATATAAAATAAGTTAACGCTTGACAACAATCCCACCTGATGGTAAGTGGTGATGAAGTGTAAGATGGTGAACGCACTGACTTATAAAAGCCAAGTCACTTGTCCTCTTGAAGACTCTCACATCATAAGTAGCCGGAAACACCCGCACGGCAAGTTATTCCAGTTCTTTGCAGCGCGCATAATGAACGACGTCGCATACCGCGCCGTCCGTACAGGCGGTAAGTTCGCTACGTGAGGATGGATACCCGCACTACGTGGAGTTGTTCGATGGCGGAACGGCGATGGAGGGAATTATTTTGAATAAGTCGCATGTCAAATATTGATCGATGTGACAAGAGCAAAATAAAAGAATTGTACGTAAACATTCGAAAATGTGTGATCGAAAATGTGATCGGATATATTGGAGAGAAAACAACATAATATTAACAGAGTCATGTGCAATATTCTAGTCGGTTACAGTTCGTCCTCGTGCTGAATGCCATATTATCAGTCGTTTAAAAATATTACATTGTTTATGAACAGATTCCGAGTTTCGCCAAGGATACGGGCAAGAGGTCACGATACATTAAATGTGTTGACAATAATTTGTTCGAATTACTGAGTCAACTCTTTGGTCGACTTCCTTAAGTCCACTACTCGATTTTAACAAAGTGTTCTCTGATTGAAGTTACTCCGATTAGGCCTGGGCTTTCTATTCGATGACGTCACACTGTTTTCTTTCGGCCATCAGTCCACCTGGTCGGGAAACAATCTCTATCTTCGAAGACGTGGGCACTGTTCGAAGATTTTTCTTATAATTTTATTATTTACGGAGTCGTCACATAGTCGTTTAATATTGGCTTCATCCGCGCGCCATGGACAGAGTGTTATGTTAAGTTTAGCACTACTATTCGTAACTTTAAAATATCACTCGCTCATTTCGCAATAGTCTATTGTAATAAGTATCAAATATGAGAATCGGGACGCCACCATGAAAGAAAATAAAACGTATTTACGTATCGAAAAAGATATTTAAAATGTCGTAAGCGTCAATTCTATTCCAAATTTTTTCTGTTGTTTCAGGGGATATTTGTGATTTTTGAAAGTAAATTCAATTTATTCATATCCGTTAAACTTAATCAAAACTGTTTCCAGTACTAGTACAAAGCAGTCACCGCTTATTTGCCGTGTTATTTTCTAGTTTTCACTTGCAATAAAGTGATGAAAATACAAACCTATTACGGACCGCACAAGTCACCTTATCTACGGAACTTTAAACCTAATAAAATATAGTAGTTCAGTCAGAACAAGGCTATCAATACACACGATGCTATCAGAGGGTGGCGCCCTCACTTACATAATTTCTCGGCCTGTCGGTAGATATGATCTTTGTTGACAGGCCTATAAAGTATTGTGAATCGTTGCGGACGGCGACGCGACAGTATGATTGATGTGGCTAGACCGGTGAGTGTTATGCGTCTCCATCCGTACTCAGAGATATCGTGCTCATGTCGTCAAATGAATTAAACTGCTGTTCAAAATGAAGCTACGTTGTACCCCCTCATCATCAATGTTAAAACTGAATGGAAAAATAATCGACAAATTTCATTGTATCTACAAAAGTCCCGGTTTATCGTAGTTGACCCGTGACGGATAAGCTCGTGAGTTGCACACTGTCCGACTGTGTTATCACCGCTCATATCGGTGATTCTGGGTGCTGCGTACGCGTGGCGTGTCGTCGGTCGGTGTCGCGACCCTCTCTGACCCCATGTTTGCTCAGTTTTAGTCGCATAAGCTCTTTTGAGACACATCTGTGGCGGTCGTAGTTTAAAATGTTGACGCAGAAGAATCCGCTGTTCTTAGCTGTTACTAACCCTATTAAACTTGAGGGTTATGAAAGGAAGTTTGTATTTCTTGTAGAATTTATTTTACTAAGGTTATTTTTTAGGGTAAGCGAGGAACAGGAATGAGAAAGGTTGGTGAAATTGGGTACGCACACAGTATAGTTGAGTTTTGTGAGCCAATAATGGTCGTATACCATAAGTAATTTTGATTTTAGTCTGAATTTTGATGGATAAATAGGAAAATAAAATAACGATCAAGAACATCATGTTCCATATCAAGTCAAAGTACTGCATATGAGCGAAATATGTAAATGTGTTTTGTGTTGTTGTGTGACATGACCGTTTCCCCTTCAAATTTTAAAGTACTTACAATGTACACAAGGAAAGGACACAAAAACAGTAAATACACCAACATTAACATTCAGTGTAAGCAAGACTCGGTCTTATCGCTAATAGCGGTCTCTTTGAGACAACTTACAGGTACCTGTTTACCTGTGGTTTCAATGAACTTCTAAAAAAATTACATCTGTAATGAAGTCCAATAGTGGATTTAAATTTATAGAAAATTCATAATTTTTACAGTGTAATTCATCGAGATTATTATTTGGAATTTCTAGTAAAAACAAATTAATATAACACTGTTTCCCTACTCGATTATATTCCATTCCTGTCAATATTCCATAGTAGCGTTTTGTGTTATGGTTAATAATGTACAAATTTAAGATGTAGCACATATTTTCGTGTTCGACAACGTTTGTTACGCAAATTCTATTTTATAATTACAATAATCACTATGGTTCAATTGTATATTATGATACAATAAATGATAAGTTACTCCGCAAACAACAGTCTTTAAAAGCGTCCATAAACATAGATAATAGGAGACAAACATGTGCTCTTCAACAATTTAGAATGCCGCAAAATAACAAGTAATGTGTTTAATGTCCGTGGCATAGAGTCTTATTTTAATTGTTAAAACATTTTTTAACAACACGAGCAATAATGTGCGTTATCGACTAGGAAATAAAGTGTATTTTCGATCAACAACACTCTGTCGATTGAAAACGAAAAATGTTGCGTCTGGATGTTGTTTTGCTGCGTCTTTGGTTGACGTAACGTAAGCAGATTCTTAATAAGACGCCCTGCAATGTCAAGGCTCAGTATTTGTGGATACTAAAATGATTAGTATCTATGTAATTAGTATGCCAATAAAGGTGACGCCAAACTACGTAGTAAATTGTATACAGAACACAGTATATAATGAACTATGGTCTTCAGACTCTTCCGTGAAGACGTTCGCGTATGACTTGGCTCGTTAGTCCTCAGAGGGCTCACTGCGAACGCAATGACAGCTCACCCTAAATATATGGAGATCGCAAGGTTGAAGCCATCAGTGACTGATAAATTTTGCGATTGCAGGAGTGCTATACGCCGGACTGATGATAACTAAGTCGGGCCCGATGGTGCTGGAGTTCAATTGCCGCTTCGGCGACCCGGAGACACAGGTCCTCATGATGCTACTGGAATCCGACTTGTACAATATTATGAAGGTATTCAAAATTACTAATATCGGTATCTATGGAAACTATCGATAGTCGATTATTAAATTAATCTCAAGCGATTAAAGTGCTTAACGTATCTAACCTCCCATGTCTTCGTGATAAATGTACCACTTTCAATTGCAGGCGTGCGTGGACGGCACCCTGAGCCAGCTGCAAGTGACGTGGAACACCAAGCTGTCGGCCGTGGGGGTCGTAATCGCTTCCAAGGGGTATCCGGAGACGTCCACGAAGGGTTGTGTTATTAGCGGTGAGTCCGTTTTGGGTAACGTTTATTGTGTTGTTCATGCATCAATATCCAACACCCAGTGGCATTTTACAGATATTTCAAGTAGAAATATATATTGTTAAAAAAAATGTCAAAAAATAGTGCCATTACATACTGATATCGTCGTAGAATGAATATACATATTTTATCAAACACTCATTCAAAGAACACCTTCTGACTCGGGATCTGATTTAGGATACGTTCCACAATATGTTTTGTAGCAATAATAAAAGTGATTTACTACTAATACATTCCGATCGTTCATATAACAAGCTAATATTATCCAGTTTGTATCGTGCGCCGACTGCGAATAAGTCGTTATTTTCCCCTCAGGTCTATCCCAAGTACAATCCACACCAGGTCTGGTGGTGTTCCACAGCGGAGTGGCGCGCGGCGCCAACGGCTCGCTAGTGACGTGGGGTGGGCGTGTACTACTAGTGGGGGCGAAGGCCGCCTCGCTGCGGGCGGCGGCTGCAGCGGCCACGGCGGCCGCGGGGGCTATCGACTTCCCCGGCGCACAGTACAGGAAGGACATCGCCCATCGAGCATTCTCTAAGTAAGTTTAAGAAAAAACAAAATTAATTCTCCTCCTATATTCCTAAGGAGCAGTCGTGTTCCGATTATTCTGAATTCGTAATTTGTATTTTTCCTTGCTTGATGTAGAGAACTTAGGAGAACGGTGGCGCCATCTCTTGTCGTGTCCTCGAAAGTCGTCACATCAGTGTAAAGCTTGGCGAATTGATTTTATTATAGTCCTGACGGTTTTAGGAGCGATACCATAATATGTAAGATGGTTTTTTGAAGTTTTTGGAAATTGTTTCATTTAGAAGGACAGTCGAATAAACATGTTTTTTGTTGTTCAGTGTCGACTTGAATAGTTATAGCGCAACCTATTTATACAATAGGCAGTGTACAATGTTATGGCGCAAAAACAACTTTAGTTGTTAAATCTTAATATATAAAATCATTCTAACTAACTTATCGACGTCCAGCTAAAAATGTTCAATTTTGGCAGTTGGTGCTTGCATAGACATTAACTACGATAGTATTTAATTATTATATTTATTCGTACATATACTATAATAATTAACTGTTTAATGGTATAATAGGGGACGTAGGCGTACATGAAAGTTCGATATTTTTGAAGATAAAATTATGAATAATGGTATAGGTATCATTTTTGGAACAAAGCTAATCGTAAATTGCGTGTATACAGTCTCAAAACAAGGTAAGGGGGGATCGCTAGTGCCGCCCACCCACTAGTGGGTAACTACTACCCCATTACGTGGACAACGCCAGAAACGCAGTCGTTGGCTCCCATATAATAGGCGATAAGCAAAAGTATGTATATACTCAAGTCAAATATAACATAATTGAAACGATTTAAAACTCATAATTTTTATTCATTTCCATGCCTACTACGTAATTTGAGTACCTGCCTCTTCTAGAAGCATAAATGCGATGATTTGGTTGTTTCAGCTCGCAACCACGCGGGGACTGAGCGGGTAACGTGCACGCTTTTCTGTCGTTTATTGTTATGAGTTCATATTTTGCGTTTATCATTTCATCTCGCTGTATTTTTGTTCTTTATCTCATTGTATTTTTGTCGATGTTGTATTCAACGCACTTATTTTTGGAATAAAGTCTTTTCACTTTTGTGTGCATTTCATTTGCTTTTAGACATCTTTTATTACATATATTTCCGTTATCTATTTCTTTATCTTTGTTTTTTGGCCTTTGTATTGAATTGTAATGTAGTGGTAACTTTTAATATATTTTCTACAAAAAAAACCATACGACAATTGAATTTTACTCATTCATATCATTTAAATACTAGTAGTTCGGCAAACAAACAATTCGTAGATGATTATTATCCCAATCTTCACGAAATTTTTCACGAGTAGTTTGACAAAATTACCTCGAATATGTCATTTTGAAAACGCCTTATGGTTTGATAATGCAATTCTCAGTGGAGAAAATATAGCAACAATGAACAAACAGTAATAAATATAAAGAATGAAACAATTTTATTCACGTACAGCAGACAACAAATGCGAGCCACATAATTTAAAGTAACCATTATTTGTTCTTTGTTCGATTCGATGCATATTTTTTTGCTATTTGTACAACAATCAATATATATTTTTCAAATTAATGACTGACATATTTCGAACATACAAATGCCGTAAATTAATGGATGACATTTGGATATCTGCGTTAACTGACCTGAGATAGGAATGCTGTACAGTTTGAACTCACTTTCAAATTTCTCTTTTTCGAAATAGGGAGCGAGTCGACTACGGTGAGGTGCGTCATTCGATTCGGAGCGATTGTCACATCGGTTGAACGGAAAGATTCAGTAATGAAAGTTGACTCGGAAGGACAGACACGGCCCCGTATGCCATTGTGACGTATCTAACAGCTACGTATTGAACAGGATCAACGGTCTGTCGTACCTGCAGAGCGGCGTGGACATCGACGCGGCGGCGACGTTGGTGCGCGCGATCGAGCCGCTGGCGACGGGCACGCACCGGCGCGGCGTGCTCGGCCGGCTCGGCTGCTACAGCGGGCTGTTCCAGCTGAGCGCCATGGACCCCGCGCTCTGCGACCCCGTGCTCGTGCAGGGGACCGACGGCGTCGGCACCAAACTCAAGGTGCGTGACTACATTGTACAAGTCATGAAACGGTAGATGTATTTTTTTTTAATTTCTAATTCTACAATTGTAGCGATTGTAGCGACTTATTGAAGTGATAGGGTACTTTGACTAACGATATGTATTTTGTTAAATGTTATTTGGATTAAAATTGTATTTTAATCAAATCACTATAGCATCTTTGTTATGAAATAGAAATAATAGTATTTGCCTTGAAGTCAACATCCTTGCTTTATGATAAATTATATAAAAATATTTGCATTTCGATTGAACTGCGATATAAAAAAAATTCAAAAGTAAAACAATTTTCATACTCCAAAGTCGGTTGTGTCAATAGTAACTGAACGTTCGGGTAAAGAATACGGACGCGATCTGTTAGTGTTCGGTATTGATGGATAGCATCCTCCACAGATAGCGGAAACGATGAAGAAGTACGATACGATCGGACAGGACCTGGTGGCGATGTGCGTGAACGACATTCTGTGCGCGGGCGCCGAGCCGTTCGCGTTCCTCGACTACATGGCGTGCGGGCGGCTGCACGTCGACGTCGCGACCACCATCGTGCGCGGCGTCGCCGACGCGTGCGTGCTCGCCGGCTGCGCGCTGCTCGGTGAGTGAGCGAACATATTCGTAACGATTTGAAACTTGCTGCAGTACTATTACTCTTTTTACATTGAAATTGAAAATCATTTAAGGTAGGCACTTATGTCGTTTCAAAAAGGAATTGTAACACTGAGCCCTCTTAGCTACGTCGATCAATACATCTTCCGTTATAAGGATTATTTTGTGTTGATATGGTAATGTTAAATTTGATTTACTATCATGCAAAGGTTTTATTTACTTTCTTATTAATAGCTGACAAACGGTCAGCTGGGCCACTCGATGGTAAGTGATCGCCTCTGACACTGACATTTGGTGTCAGACTAATTGATCAAATCTACATTACGGTCGAAATACGTTAAAGAACATTTGACGGTTAATTTAAATTCTTAGGTCGCAGCCAGTCAGCTAGATCCGAACTTATATGCGAGAGTATTACACTGGGAACCTACTACGAACTATTAAAAGAAGGGTCCTTGTGACATTGCCTGGGTCGTTAACCAGTAGGTTGCCACAGGCATAATAGGTGGTAGGGACTTGAGGTTCCATAAATCCCGCTACTCTTCTTTTTTGTTTTCTGTTAACTTTAATCGCCGGGAATGATATAGCATTGTATCAACTTATAGAAGTCGTCAAGATTTTTGAACTACGTGACTCTACAGAACACGCTCTGAAGATATGCTAAAAATGCGTACTGCGCAGCGAACTGCTCACAGACCTCAAACCATACAGTTTAGGAAAAAAATGAATGTGATTTTTCCCCTAAAATCACTCAACTCCTCCTGTGCGATAGTTAAGTTTTCTAAAAAGAAATGATACCAGAAAGTTCTTGGACTCAGGACTCACCACGCTGCCGGAATGTCGAAACTCCTTAAGGGCACGTCCCGGAACGGCTTAGGAAACGTTCGTTCTTATATTTTCGTATAGGCGCGACACAGTTTTCACTTGTTTTTCGTATATTTTTTCGGGAGCTCGCGCGTAGGTCGATAACAGTTTTTGAGATCGTTTGCACACACTGGCGCCAGCAAATCGCGATGGCACGTCATTGCAACTCCGCAGTCGTAATGGCGGGAATATTTATGAACCCAAGATCCTACACCTCCCCCGCAAAACAAAATATGCCAATGTCCAGGCGGAGAGACGGCTGAGATGCCGACCATGTACGACGTCGGCCAGTACGACCTGGCCGGCTTCGCGGTGGGCGTGGTCGACAACCTGAAGCAGCTGCCACGCGTCAACGAGATCCGCGCCGGTGACGTCGTCCTCGCGCTGCCCTCCACCGGCGTGCACAGCAACGGGTACAGCCTCGTGCAGAAGATCGTCACCGAGACAGGCCACAGGTGAGGTTTAGCATAGGGAGACACTCCTGCCGAACCACGTTCGTAACGTCTGGGGACCGTTTGAATGTCCGAGATTATTGTTAGTCATTCGAATTTTCCATTACATTCCACTAGGAACTCAACAATTCGTAACAGAAATTTACGTTTTGATTACTTCAAAACTCTAAGACCGAGATCTAGACTCGAAAGACAAGAAAACAACAAGGCACAAGTTGGCCTCCAACGAGGTGCTTTGTGAATTAAATATTGATTGAACTTAGTCGTTTTTATAACTCTATCGGAGGTAGCCGGTATTGTGTACATACTCAATGTTTGTCGTGACCTTTTGACACAATGCATACAAAGTTTACGAAATGACTTCGGAATAACACGTTTATTATATATCATATTGAATCTATTTATCGACCTTTCCTCTTGCAGCTTCCACGAAAAAGCGCCGTTCTCCGAGAAGAACAAGACGTTCGGCGAGGAGTTCCTCGAGCCGACCGGCATATACGTGAAGACGCTGTTGCCCGCGATCAAGAAGCAGCTGATCAAGGGGCTGGCGCACATCACCGGCGGCGGCCTGCTCGAGAACATACCCAGGATCCTGCCGCCCGGCGTCCGAGTCAAACTGGACGCTACCAAGTTCAGGATAAAGCCGCTGTTCGGATGGCTGCAAGCTAAAGGTTTGTGCTAACCACTTCAAGTTAATCGTTAGTCATCCTGTGTATCCTTGAGCACTAACATTCTCTCTGCTTTTTACTGTATCCTATTTGGTTCCACAGCACCTTAGTATCGAAAAGATCTGTGAATTTACTTATTAATCCCATGACGAGTACCCACTCACCTACGGCAGGGTGGGATCCATAATGTTAGAGATGGAGTCCGGGTTTTATTTACAGGCAGAGTGGATACTCGTGTGTTAAACGAACGTTCGTTCTCGGGTCACGGTCGCTAATGATGGTAATCGTGTATGTGTGTGGCACGCAACACAGGGATACACACAATCCTTTTATTTATTATTATTATTGCCAGCAGCCAATAACAGGCCAACTTTAGAAATTCGCATTTGATCCGCGTTCAGGTTTTAACTATTGATGTGAAATTTAATAATGAAGATTACATTTTTTTTTAATCTTTGTACACACAATGAAATTCCAGGAAAACAATATATGTATGATAAATTTGTGCAAAGGCACTGCGTATTCCTTACCAGAAATTTCTTCTAGCGGGCCAATTTTGTCCCATAACTCGAACAAACCTGGGTGATAACAAATAAATACTCGCACACTCGAACCACCCTCGCATCAGTTCACATATCAAATAATTAAAACTACAGAACAACAGTCCTACACACGCTACTAACAGATATGTAATTTCACTGAAACAATTTAATATTTTGACGAAAAAAATCCGACCTCGATTTGACCAACCCGACCGAACCGAACCTCCGAAGTCACATCAGTTTTTCTTTCTACCAACAGCTACACAAAACAAATACACTTTAAATACAGTGCCCAAGTGTTTGAAAGGGAATATGTGTGTGTGCGCGCGTGCGTGCGTGTACAGGTGGAGTGTCGGACTTCGAGATGCTCCGAACGTTCAACTGCGGCGTGGGCATGGTGGCGGTCGTCGACCCGGTGTGCGTGCGGGAGGTGCTGCGGCTGGTGGACGGCGCGGTCGACGTCGTGGGCGCGGTGGAGCGCCTCGGCGACCAGGGTGAGTGGAGCTGGAAGCGTTAGACTTTATCATCATAGAAGCGGCTGTCGGACGTACAGCCTGCTTGATTGGTGTTAAAAGAGTCCGGCGACCCTAACTGTAAATGTTTATTTATAGGGTATAGTGTTAATTTTAATTTTTTCATTTTTCATATACAAATGTGCAGAAAGCGATTAATTAAAAGTAATTGTTGACATTTAACGACTTCACACAGGTTATTAACTTGTTCTTTATACAAATCTTTTAACGCTCCCGATGACGTAATTTTTATTACTGTTTATGTTAAAAATTGCTATACCTATACTAATAATAAAATTGTAACTGGTCAATTTCTGTACATGAACGATATATGAGAAAAAATATTATTACGGGCCTTTGTTAACGCGATAAAACACAAAACAATACTTATTAGATTTTTCGTCTGTGCGTTTGTTCCCGCTAATCTCAGAAACGGCTTAACCGATTTCGTTCTGGTTTTCACTAATGTATTGCAGTAAGCATCACATAATACTTAGAGTTTGTTTCATTGCAATCCCTCCATAAATAAAAAAGTTATGAATTAATATATGTATTTCTAATTCACACAACGACAAAAACCCAGAAAATGCAGATCTAGCTTTAAGCACAAGGTAGTCTTTCCGAATTGAAGCGAGGGTATTTGCTAGTTTTACATAAACTGTGAAAATAGTTGCTTAAAACTTTCAGATTTCAAATTTATTATAATAAAAAAGGTATCAACTTTATATAATAAATAGCGGCCCGCCCCGGCTTCCCACGGGTGTACTTTATCAATAGTTTCCTCAGCGTATGCGTGAAAGAAGTTTTTAAGCAAATTATTTAACACCTTGTTTCACGTTACTGAAGTTTTAGCAAGGATACCTTATTTTTTGTAGTAATAAATATATGTTACTCAGGGATAATGTGGCATTCTAATGGTGAAAGAATTTTTAAAATCGGTTCAGTAGTTTTTGAGTTTATTCGTTACAAACATACAAAAATACAAAGCTTTCCTCTTTATAATATTAGTATAGATATACATAGTTGTTAATTATATGAAATTGCCAACTGTAGGTGGTCACCAAGTGGTGGTGGAGAACTTCAAGGAGGCGATGTCGCCGCTGACCGCTCCGTACTGGGCGGGGGGGCAGTCCGCGCCGCACAAGTCGCTCTCGTACAAGGACAGCGGCGTGGACATCGAGGCGGGGGACTCGCTCGTGTCGCTCATCAAACCGCTGGCGAGGTCAGTGCGGGCGCGTTTAACTGCACGGTCGCTACGTACGTACGATGTGCGTGCAGGTCATTGATACGCGCTAACAGACCGGAGGGTTGTCGTAGAGTATACTGGAAAATTTACCATTTCATCATTTCCACCCTTGATTTTGCGATCGTGTCACGACAGTTTGTTAACGCACTTTCCTGCTCTCGTGTGTGTGCAAGTCGCTGCATTCACAAAGGAATTGGAAGATCAGTGTGTAGATTGTCGGATCATGTTATAAAATTTCCTCTCAGTTCTGCACTCTTGCCACGAAATGTTATTAACGTATTTTGTTCAGTAATTTACTTTTAAATTGTCTGTGAGACTTAGGAATTGGGAAATCGACGGGAATGGTCGAAAACGTAAAAAATATGGCTGTTTTAATATACATATAAATATATTTTTCAGATCTACAACTCGCTCCGGCGTGTTAGGTGGGCTGGGCGGATTTGGAGGCTGCTTCCAGCTGAAAGCTATCGAGCAAGAATACAAAGTAAGCTGTTGTTAATTGTATAATTTATGTATAATTACTTTGATTTATGTAAGTTATAATGATTTTGTAATGCGATGACATAATGTTTACTCTGTTTTAAAGATAGAAAGAAAAACAAATCCATGACACAGCAGTGTACAACACTAAACACCAAATAGTTGTATAATACAATATAATTAAATATGTTATGTCCAATAATGAGATTATTGTGGATTTGAGAGATCGATGTGGAAACGTAACGTTTTAATTGCAGCTATTCTAAAGAACGACACCCAGATTATTTAATACATTAAATCGGACACTATTGACAAAGACAAGCCGAGTAACTGACAGAAAATTGGATCATTCATTGATTCACTCATTCACATATGTCAAAAAATGTTATTTAATGGTGATGTGAAAGAAAAATGCGAAAAGAAAATAGTGAAAGGTATGAAGACGATGGGAAATAGTTTCGTACTAATAATTGTAACAATGTCATAGTTTCATCATTAAATTAACCGCAGGACCCGGTGCTAGTGATGGCGGCAGACGGCGTCGGCACCAAGCTGCAGATAGCGCAGCGCACGAACAGGCACGACACGATCGGCGTGGACCTGGTGGCCATGTGCGTCAACGACATCATATGCAACGGCGCCGCGCCGCTCACCTTCCTCGACTACTTCGCGTGCGGCTCGCTCGACGTGCAGGTCGCCAAGAGCGTCGTCGCCGGCGTCGCCGACGGCTGCCGGCAGGCCTCCACCGCGCTCATCGGTTGGTAGCTCAAGTTCATTCGATCGTTTAGGTTCGATTTGCTTTAAATTTGAGAAGAAACTCCTGTTAAATCGATATGTGGCAATTACAAAATTATAACCTACGCGGAATCAGATGCGGCACTGTAATATCCATACGTCCTTTTCATTATTATATCCATTTATAATCTATACCATAATGTTCTTTAACTGACTGCAAGCTGTGGTTTAACGCGTCAATTAAATGTTCAGGTAGGTAAATCGAGTATCAACTTTGGAACTCTATTTTAAAAATGAACTTCGAGTCCCATAAAAGAACGCTGAACGAACAGATATACGAATCGAGTTTTATGTTGTATTTATTATTATCAGTATCGATGATTGCAAGTTGTGGTGCGGGAAGTGCGTTGCTGAGAGGTACTTTATCAAGGGCGATTAGAGGTCTGTAAAGAAACTCCTCTGCGCATGTTTAAGTGGGCAATAAACGCGCAGGTGGCGAGACGGCAGAAATGCCGGGTATGTACGAGCCGGGCGTGTACGATATAGCCGGCTTCGCGCTGGGCGTGGTCGAGCGCTCGCACATCCTGCCCAAGATCAACGACATCACTGTGAGTACCTCTCTTTTTTTCTACGTTACGTTTTTTTACGTTATACGTGTTGAAGTTTACGATATAAATAGGCAAGTTCGCAAGTTCTTATTGTTCATAACAAATTATAATAATTAGACGCACGTCTACGATTCTCCGTGTGATCTGATTTACATGTTGATGTTTAATCTGATCGTGCAAACGGTCCAGGTCGGCGACATCATCATCGGCCTCCCGTCGAACGGCGTGCACAGTAACGGGTTCAGTCTTATCCATAAGCTGATGAAGAAATTGGGACTCACGCTCGCGGACAGGGCGCCCTTCAGCAAGGACGGCTTGACTTTAGGTAGTAAAATGAAATGAAATTTATTACAAGTCGGTTTCTACATATGTATGTATTAGAAAATAAAATTACGCCATTGCTTCAACGAATACCCACGGTGAGTGGACCCGGAAGAAGAAGCGGCAAGGAACTCCGAAGCAGGTTATTCTCCAACTCACAGTTTAACGCAGCGCTTACTTGTAATTATGGCTATATATTAAACTGTCGGTATATAACTAACTGTGTTACTGTAATTATTTGCATAAAAAATGTTTCAACTAACAAAACTGTATGCATCATAATGAAAAATATATATATAATAATAATAAAGTTTTATTACCATATATATTTATAACGAAAAGCCACGACTCCCAGAAAAGCGTGAGCTGGGAAGCAGTTCCTTCCCAATTCTGTTATTACAATGTGGATTATAGTCTTACATTTAGATTACTAATTTCCTTTATACAAAGCATATATAGTTTCGCTGATTCACTTATGTATTACTGAATATATAACACCTCATTTTCGTCGTAGTGTAGTGGGGCTAGCCTGACTAGTTTCCAATGTATGCGAGGTGCTGCCTAAGAGCCGTTGGGGAGAAGAGCGCATTCGTTACTGATTATCTAATGATTTTGATATTTGATAATTTCCTAGTTTGTCATTAAATTATATTTAACCGGTAAAATAATGATAAATTAATTATCGTCGGTACTCATGCATGGTTTTTTTTTCTTGGCTGACAGCGCGTCTATGATGGTATTGCAAGTATAGATGGTCGACGGTGATCACCTTCTGTCACGTGTTCCATCTTCTAGTTTATCCACCGTCTTTTCTCGCAATTATTTGGTGCTAGCGGCAACTGTCGTATTACACTAGGTTGACTTTGACGCGATATCCTCAATTTCGTAATGTTTGCAGGCGACGAGTTGATCAAACCGACGCGAATCTACGCGCGTTGCCTGCTGCCGGCGCTGCAACGCGGCAAGGTGAAGGCCGTGGCGCACATCACGGGCGGAGGGCTCATAGAGAACATCCCCCGTGTCATCCCCCCCTCCGTGCGCGCCTGGCTCAACGCGCACTGGTGGAACGTGCACCCGGTCAGTATCCAACACTGGTGTAGTAAATGTTATTATTAATGATTTTTCTTGACTTAACTTCAAAGTCATCACCATCCAATTGCGGCTAAACAGGAAACGATTAAACTGCTTAGGAATTCCTACATCGCAACTGAAATAAGTTTAGAATAATTAACTATAGACTATAGGTGAATGGTAGCCAGTAACATACAATCCCCCACAACCGATCCATGCCGTTGCACGGTACGGAGCCTAGCGACTTCCACAAGAGGGGTAAGTAGTAAAGGAGAGTGAATAGACTTTTATAATTCAGTGCGTTCAACATATTAGACTTCATCGCCACTTACCATCAGGTGGGATTTTCGTCAAACATTAACTTATTTTATGTAAATAAAAGAGGTGTCCCGAAGTTGTTGCCTCACCGTTGTTCAACAGGATGCACCCAGAGCAGGGGAGTTGGGCTCGGATTCAAAGATGTATTACACTCTATGCAATAAGTAAATACAGTGTATAAAATACAAAGTACATCAGTGATGTGACGAGTGAACCGCTCATTTGATGCGATGTGAATATCAGTTTGGTGTAGCCATGTGCGAGTATCAGTAAGAGTCGTATGTAAGTAGCTGTCAGGAGGAAATAGTTACTCCTTCAGAGTTTGTCGCCGTCTCTTTTTCCTATATCGCTCAAGGTGAGGATTCGTTGAAACGATAAGCAACTTCGTGTGAATTTCATTTCATTACCGTCCATTCGAATGAGCGCTGTATGTACTATGTAAGTATGTGCGTCGTCGGTACGTCAGTGTGTGTATCGTACGTGTTGCGGGCAGGTGTTCGCGTGGATCGCGGACGCGGGCGCCGTCACCGACGACGAGATGCTGCGCACCTTCAACTGCGGCATCGGCATGGTGCTCATCGTGGCGCCCGAGGACCAGGCCGACGTCAGTATCGTATATACATACACATAATATATAGTGTTACATCAACTTACCCCTACTATTACATGATTAAGTAAATGATTAGAGACATGTTATTAAGGTGATAGTCACCACAGCAATTGACGCCTTGTCAGGTCAGTCGTCACTTGTTAAGCGGGGTACCAACGGTGGGTACCAGGTCTGGTTTCACACGCGCTAGTAGAGGGTGCCACGATATTTATGTGTTAGGGGGATTATCAACAATTATGTTAATTTTTTTTAGGTACACTTATAATTAATAATACAAATAGATAGAAATTTCTAATTCTTCAAGAAATTCTAGGTGATTAATTGTAGGAAAGATCATTCCAAAATATACTTCGTCATATGAATCAAATTATTGTAAACTAATTTAGTTTTTATATGTATTTAATGCTGATTTTCTTACATTCGGTATTGCAGTTCCAATCGTTCATGAATACATTAGTTGGACAGCACCCGCGTTACAAAGCACATTACAATGGTTCCGTTTGCAATAAATTTTGTTAGTTTCAGTTAGTTTCCAGTAGTTCCAGTTTCAAAAACAGTAAGAAGATTCAAGATGTTGAAAATACAATCAGGTTTATTTCGCCCATAAGTCGACCTACTTGCGCCGTCTGTGTGACTTAGATTCGCTCAAAACCAACCGATGTCTGTAGTGTCAGTACCTATTTAGGACCCTGCCTACTTTACAATGTTCGTCTTGGCTTATTGCACTACTGTATGTAAATTTGCAAATCAGCCTCATAATAATATAACACATATATTATAACCGTAGTTTTCGTCAAAATCA